>JAHZMZ010002252.1:0-12091 GCA_027743805.1 Lepidocyrtoides sp. E14 | reverse complement strand
CCAGTAATACCTGGAAGTTTGAGACAATTTGAGTTAATGACACCACCAGTTGGATTGTTGTCTCGACCGTTAGCAACCAGTACACCGCAATATCCTAGAATTAATTCAAGAACTGCTCATCCAAGCTCTGATTGGAAAAATGTGACAGTTGGAACACCGTCATTCACGGTGCTACCTGATGGCTCACAAAATAGCAATCGATCCATAGGCCGTCGTCCTCCTCAAACCCCGCCATCTAATTTTACGATAATCCCACCTGAACTTTCCTCAGAAAGTAGTGACAGCGATGATAGTAATGACGACGAAGACATTTTTCCTCCTGGGTGTGGAATCATCGGAGGACTGCGAGAAATTACACGTAATCGTTGGCAGCAGACACACGACAGTTTTCAAATGAGTATTGGTGGGGAGGACGGCTTTCCACATTCAGAACAAATTTCTGGCTCTGTGTTAGGTGAAAATGGCACTGTACACGGTGAAGCGATAAGAAGAAGACGACAGCTTTTAGAAGGACGAGAGGATGACGGCTTAAAAGACGTAATGAGAAAAATGAAAATCAGTAATTAACTATGTTAATTACTGCTGTTTATGAGTCCATTCTAAAGTTTAGCTTTCTAAATTTTTACTGGCAGGTTGTACTTTGCGTTTTATGGGCCGCTGCACGATTCGCAGCAGCTCACTATAACTTGGAAACTGGGCAGTTATTTGTTCTTCCAGATATATGTGATTCGTCTCCGGATTTTCCTGTCATGCGAAATGTATTCAATCAAGTGAATCCCACGTAAGCTGGTTACTTTATTGCATTTCTTTATTGCTACTTTTACCGTCTTTTATAAATAATTATGAAACGTTTGCACAGATATGTACTGATGAGCAAAAGTTCTGACGATCGTTTCATGCAAGTAGTTGCCGAGCTCACTGGCAACAAAATGGTTTCGCGTCGAGATCGCGAGAACGATGGTGTTGTTGGCGATCGTAATCCCCCTTTACTAAATACTCCAGACGCCCCAATACAAATATATCAGCTTCCCTCAAAGGATTATATGCTGGAGACTTGCAAACCCAGAGTTCTTAATTTACAACTTCCTTTTGAGCCAGCCAATCTAGGAGCCCAGGAACGTATAATGTTTATCACATCGCTGATACCGTTTTCAAATGAAATCATGATTCGGGCAATGGGCTGTCTGCTCAAGTTTCTAGATAAGTCTGCAATTGAATTGTTTCAACTTGAACTTGTTCGAGGTCAAATACCCATTGCTGATGTAATTGTTTCGAAAATGTACGTTTGAAGGTTGCTTGTATATACTATTTGAAAACTTGGGTGGTTCAGACCCAGTATCTAATATATATTTTCACGATTGAATGGCATATTGTTTAACTTGCCAGGGATGACATAGTGCTGGTCGATGACTCTGCGTGGCGTAGCCTGCAAGTATTCAGCACCGATTTTCATCCCTCCTCCTTTAAGCAGGGGTTCTCATCAGCAAATAAGGAGGGGCTAAGTGTATACGGTGTTTTGAACGGATGCATTACAGCTCAAGGATCTAAAGCACTAAGATCCATGCTTCTACGACCTACCAGAAATCCCGCAGTTTTGTGTCGCCGTTATGATGCTATAGACTTTTTTACAGACATGAATAATATGGAATTTGTGAAATCGCTGACAGAAAGTTTGAAATCTGTCAAGAATATCCCTGTACGTGAGTCTAGAAAAATACATTGTTGTAACGATTATTTTTATGTTTGAAATATTGGACATTTACATATTTTTGTGGATTCTAGAAACTTTTGTACCGCCTGTCGTTACTTCATGCAACAGTTACAGAATGGAAGCAGCTTTACCAAACATTGTATCATTGTCTCCTTATGGCGGAACTTTGCCATAGCATGGAACGTGTTCCTGAAGTAATATCTGATGTAAGTAATAGGCACATGGCAAGGTAGCTCAGTAGGTCAATGCACTTGATTGTTAAAAGGGGTATCATTTTTATCGTGAATGAACAGATCGGAAGTCCAGATTATATTACTACTTTACGAGGTTTAACGCAAGAAATGATCCGTGTAATCGACTTTGATGCAAGTAAAACGTCGAACCGAATTGTTGCAAAGGAAGGGTTGGACGAGGAGTTGGACAAAAGTAAAAATATTATACATAAATAAATTACGGCTTTAATCAAAGGTCTGCAGTTATGCTACTGCAAATAATACTATGAATGTTCAACTATTTTCTGATTGTTGCAATACGCAGAGAAAAAGCAGTATGCTTGCCTACCAGAAATAATGTCGATTGTGGCTAGTGAAGAAATGGCTGAGCTTCCAGACTACTGTGCTCAATGCTGTGCGGTGTACATTCCAGAAGTTGGATATTTACTGGCTGTCACTCTTTGGAGACCGGATCTTACTGATAAAGACCTAAAGATTGATAATCTTGACTACAGAGTGCGAAAACATCTTACTGTTATGCCTTTATCGAAAGTAGACGTTATACTAATACTCTTACTCTTTTTTATATTTTTATCAGTTCAAAACACACGATTTGGCTTACTATAAATCGCCTCGGATGCGAGAGCTTGACGTGGTATTAGGAGATTGTTCCGTAGCAATTCTGGAAAAGGAGACAATCATGATGGTGCGTTTAACGGAAATTATTCTCCAAAACTCGGCTACTCTGCAGCAAGTTAGTAATTTGGCTGCAGAACTCGATAGGTAAGCAAACGCTCCAAAAGCCGAAATTGCGGTAGTAAGACATAATATTACATGATGATTTAATGACATGTAAATGTATGACAATGTAAATTTATTAAATGATTTTCTAGCTTAATTGCGATCTCAGCTGTCGCAAAAAGCAACAATTTTGTTCGTCCTAGCCCTGTTTCAACAGATGAAAAACTGAAAATTATAGATGGTCGTCATCCAATTTCCGATATGATATGTGAATTTGTTCCTAACTCGACGACGTTAAAAAATCGGGAAAAAGTGGTAATATTAACTGGACCCAACGCCAGCGGGAAAAGTGTTTACCTGAAGCAAATTGGAATAATTGTCATAATGGCACTAAGTGGTTCTTTTGTACCTGCTACGTTTGCGCAAATTCCCATGTATGACAAAATTTGCACCCGCGTTCATGCTGTGGAATCTGTTTCTACTGGATTTTCTTCCTTCATGGTAGATATTAATCAAATGTCGTTGGCAATTCGATCGTCGACCAGAGACAGTCTCGTAATTATTGATGAATTTGGTAAGGGAACGCTAGAAGCAGATGGTCTTTCTATATTAACGACCAGCATTCAAGATTTTATTGATAGAGGAGCAGACTGTCCAACCATATTTTTGTCCACTCATTTTTCCTCCATGAGCAAATATTTGGAGGGAGCTGCTCTTGTCAAATATCAAAGTATGAGGTTTATGGACGAGAACGGTACCATCACTTATCTCTATGAGCTGGAAGATGGAATGTGCGAGACAAGTTTTGCTGCCAGGCTCGCAAAGGAACAAGGAATTCCTTCCGATGTTGTGGAACGTGCAATCGAGGTATGTACCTATGCTTTTTTCTCCTGTGCAGCATAATCTTTTTTGTTACTAAAATAGAACTACATTTGTAATAAATCCCACTACTCGTGACTATTTTTTATAGATGGAGAATATTACAAGACAAAGATCTGCCAACCCGATTAGACCGCTCACATCTGAGAAACAAGCTCAAAAGGAAGCGAGCGTGATTGCAATGGTAGAAGAATATTTGAAACAGAATTTTAATGAGGTGAATCCGATTGCGTATTTGCGAATGATTAAAAGAAACGTTGATATTTTAAATAGAAGCGACAATGATAACAAACAACAAGTATCGTAATAATTAGTACCTTTAGTTTATAATAATTTAGTTGGTGGTTAGATTATTTTCAAGCGTTTATATTTTGTACTTTATTTATAGTAATTATGGACATTATTAAAATTGACCTTTTTCTTAATTTATCTAATAGCAGTTTTATTTTTTACAAAATCGTAAAGATCTTGCAGGGAAATCGCATGATTTTATCTCTGGGTTGTAAATGAAACCCTGTGGACAAACGAAGAGCAGGGGTATTCCATTGTTACATTTCCAATATGAATGACAATCCTGTAGATTTCTATACATCCCGTCATGTTTGCGATAGCAAGAGAATTCCAAGTGTGCTGCCCCTGAATCTTTAGACGCACAAGTTGCTCTTTCAGGAAGTGTACACTGTTGATGTTTGCTTCCATCACCATACAAGTCAACACTCCATAAAAGATCGCCAGGGCAAGTTAGTAGCTCGCAAGAGGATCGTCTGCATGCGTCAGAGCAGAAATAATACTTTCCACAATCTGTCTCATGTGGCCTGTACTCGCACCCACATCCCTCGTCTTCTGGAGTCGTGGTTAGGTCAGTGGTTGTTTCTGGGCTACATCCTGGCACATTTTCTATCCTATCACAGACCAAAAGTGAGGGATTGAACGCTAAACCGAGTTCATAGGAGCATTCATGGTACTCCTTCCTGGTGTAATTAATGCATGTATAGTAACTGTGGCAGTCGATCATTCGATACTGGCAGTCATGATCACAGGCGTCCGGATCTGGTGACGTTGTACTGGAATTTGATGGAGGAGTCGTAGGTGATGTGGGACTTGTAGTTGGTGAGGTATTCTCACTACTCCCCGTTGTAGTACCTTCGGTTGTAGTACTTGTTGTAGATGATGTGGAGTTACACCCTACCACCTCTGGATAATCGCATTGATTTGTTCTGGGGTCGTAATGGAGACCTTCTGGACAGTTCATTTCATAAGCGTATTCACCAGCAACACAGGAAATAAACTGACTGCAATTCGTCGGATGCTTGTAATTTCCGTCCGGTAATCCAGAGCAGTTAAATACTGGTGGTTTACTGGTGCAATAATACATCCAACCACATTTGGCCAGTCGCAAAGATCATTTACGGGATCGTAATGTAAACCTAATTTTTAAAAGAGTAATGAAAACTATGTTGTTGGAGTTACTATAAACATATTCTCAAGTATATGTGCTTAATCCTCTACCTGCAACACAGTCCATTTCATAAGCATAAATACCTGCTACACAGGTAATGAATTTCGTACAATCAGAAGGATGAACGTAGTTCCCATCCCGTTTCCCAGCACAATCGTAAAAATCAACTGGGCCTACAAAATAATTTTAATCAGAGCTATTACTTTCTGTTTTTTCAATTTTAAAATTTGCGATCAAACGTTTACAAGTTACCTCTTTGTGCATGTACTTGCATTAGAGAAACCAGTAGGACTGCCAATGCAGGTACGGTTCCAAACGCTGGTCTATGCATCATGACCATTTACCTTTTTTATGTTCAAAACGTTAAAAGCTCCTGCGGAAAATTGGAACATATCTGTCCTTTCTTCATGGATTTATATAGACATGATGAAAGTGCTTGGTTTTTATTGGGACATTCTTATCTGATCGGAAAGCTTTCATTGTTATTCAAGAATTTCATCCGCTAGCATTCCTCTGAAAATATTATTGAGTAACTTTTCACATTTTTCGGATTAAAGTTAATCCATCATTAGATATTTGTATTACACGTGAATGAGATGCGAGCATGATAATTTGATAAGCTGAGATTTATGGAAATTGTACGCACATTGTCGTAATTGTTTTTTCAAAGATTTAAACGTTTTTATTATTCACATATTTTCAACAAAAGTTTTATACAGTTTTGAGATTTTGTTTGCAAATAGTGGAAGTGCGTTGAGAGTGCCTGATAAAATAACATTGGTGAAACCAATTTTTGTGCAGATATGTGTATTTTCCTGAAATTTTACAATTACATGATATCATTACCAATTTATCTTGAAATGCGAATTTTGAGTGTGCACATGTTTCCTTCAATGTCGTATGTTCAAGAACTATTTTGCAAAGTTCAATGTCAATGTCTCTTCAAAAAGCAAGGGTTGTTTTAAGCGATATTTTTTGGCTGGTAGTTGGCTTTGCTGGCGGCAGGATGAGATCACTGCTTCTCATGAACTTTGGCTTATTTGTATTTGTTAACTTTTTGTTCCAGTTCGGATGGCAAAGAATAATCCATTCTGTCAAGCTGTAAAACAAATAAATGGATATATGAGCATGAAACTTTTATGATTATGGGATGATGTAAGGTTTTAATCCGGTGCGCTATGGTATGATGATGAGCATTTTGGTGATATTTATGTGATGTCATGTGACATCACTTATGTCAGTGATGTCATGATATAACAACATTTAATTTGTCTTCTTACCTGAACTCCTGCCTTGAGGAATAAAAACGTTGGGAGTGCATTCACGTTGTACATGTCAGAAACATCTCGATTTTTCTCTGCATCAATTTTAATGAAGCAAACCTGAAAAAAGTGCAAAATTATCTAGTTAAGCTTTTAAAATGGTTGTAGGCTCCATTTAGCAAACTCTATTAAAGATATAGAAGAGCCTTAACGAAAAATTTGAATGTCTAGGAAGAACTAAATTTATCCTCGGGCCAAGTAGGCAAAACTGTCTGCTAATATACCAAATACAAATTCATGGAAAGTCTCATCGTGGAGAAAATGCTGTAATGTACTGTTTCGAACATTTAGTAAAAATTCAAGCAGCGATTGGAAACTGTAAAGTGTTTTCCAGAAAATTCCTATCATATTGATATTATACACCTGCGTATAATTATACCATCTCATTGCCCACCCACACAGTACACTAAAACTCTGATATGATATTTCTTACGTTAGGGTTGTTGGCAGCCAGGTCGGACACTTTCTTTAACGAATGTGCAGACGCGTTGCACCACTGCGCTGTGAACTCAATGACAACAAGGTTGCCTCCAGCTTCCTCCATTTGCTTGTCGAAATGTGGCTGTGTACACGAGAATTGAAACGATTCAAATAACATGCAAAAATTTTCATGAACTACCTACATAAAAAAATAAAAGTAGTTTTTGTCTGAAGAAATTATGTACCCTGTTGTATACTACGTTGATAGGCATTTTGAAAGATAACTTTGGGGCAATTGGAGAATTTCCGGTACTTTAGAGGAGCTTTGCAGATTAACTTTTTTCTGGGGATTTCACGTTCACCACCAACAATTTTCTGATAATATGTACCCAAATCACACTTCTCTAGAGACGATAATACACGACAATCACAGTGCAGCAATGAAGCCACTGACATCAGCAGAACAGACGAGGTGGCAGGTACAGAGGACGATGAAAGTCTTTTAACTTTTAGTTCACTCCACTTTGGGGCTTATACCTTTTTACTTTATAAGTCAACTTGTCTTTTATTGTTATTTTTTCTGCATGAACATAAAAAGCCTTCAGGAGAAGAAGAAGGAGGAGGAGGAGAGGAGAATGAAGCTTCATACAATTGTGGTATTGCATGTTGACAATAGAGAACGGTTATACTTACACTTAAATGCACACAATAGTATATATACATATTATTATAAAGAGAAAATATCTATAAAAAAGAAAGTGCATGGCCGATGAGAATATTACTTATGTAAGAAGAAGAAGATAATATAAAATAGTACGTATGAAAGGACTGATTCATTAGTGGTAAGTCTTGTCGTATTATAATACGTACGTGGGTTTGATGAGGACGACCAAGAAGATTTCGCTTTGACTAGTACAAAGTCAATGAAGATTCATATCGCCTGTTTGACGCCTACGCACCGGTCAGTTTTTGCTCGTGCGTTAAAGCAAAATAGTTGCTGACAGTGGAAAAAGAAAAAAAATAGGTAGGAGGAGGCTACAAAGCAATGCAGGTGGTTGAATGGTCTTTTAAACTGAAGCTTAGGTCCTATATACTTTTTAAGATATTTAATGGAAATGAAATAATCGAGAGAAAAATTGGTTTTCAAAGTTAATCGACAAAATGAGACGTACTAGGAAATATGTACAAGGTATTATTAGCAAGGAGATAAGCTTAATTGGTATTTATCTTAGGTATTTATCGGCTTGTTAAATAAACTATCGAAAAAGATGAGGATTTAGAGAGCATGCACAGTATTTTTTGTCCTGCTAAAATTTAGAGTACGGAACAGTTGACAAAAATTGATGACAAAATGCAGCTCAGTTAGTTAAAACAACAATTTTGCGATTGCAATGATACTGCACCATATGTAGAGAAGAAGATAGCTGATGAAGAAAATGTACTTTAATGAGTTTTACATGGAGCATACATTTTCTATTATGAGTATAAGCAACTGCCAAATAAGGTATAGTGAAAAAAACTGCTCGGCAAAAAAATGTCGATTGGATGAAGGAGATGAAATGAAGCACCAACCGAACCGTGTATCAGCATCTGTACACACTCGGTACATTATCGTTGATTTTACCTACTCATAATTAGTTTTTATAACTGAATTTAAATGCAAATACTGGGTAGTGATTGAAAAAATAGACAGTGAAAAAAGTGTAACAAGTGCGTGGTATTCATGACTGAAATTGTCTGAAACAGATAATGTTATTTATTTACACACTCGCATTCAATTTCATTTTCTTTGATAGTCAGTTTTATGCAAATTTTAAAAAACCATGAAACAAGATTTTATGCATGTAGGAGAAAATTTATGATTCCAAGTTTCAACGTCAGCAAGCTGCACATTATCCATCCTCATCACATCACGAGTTAGGTTAGTGAGGTTTTAGATTTTTAAAACGCGCGTCCTTTTTCATTTCATGAACTTTCATAAAAAAATATGGTACAATACTAAAGGAAAAACTGCCAATCACTAGTAGTGTGACCAGTGCCTCCACCACAATTACTGTGTGTGTAAATGTAGGTGGTATCGACGATCAACAAATGAAGAGCTCCAGGAACATTTCATTTTCACGATTTTGAATACATAATGCAATCTTGATTTCATTGATTTCTACATAGACGCAAGACTCAACAGAAAAGACTGAGAACGGGGGCTAAAATTTGCAGCATACATGGCGTTTTGAAGGCATAATATTATGCAATATTATTTTTAGCTCTGTATACACATTACATGGCTTTACATGTAGCCACTTTATTGACGGACGCCTACAAATCCATGATGAGGAAACAAGGTCACTGGATAACTCCTCCAAATCTTACCATGGTTTTCTGCAGATCTCAATTCCCTTCTATGTTAATTATTGCATAAAAAATATGGTTTATTGTCCCGATTTTTGTCCCACGTGGTCTTGGCGAATCAAAAAAGTGGCAGACAAAACAAGACTAATGCATCATTATTTGTCTACACTACCTCATAATAAAAACCCACATTATGCCATCATCGTCAGTCAAAGTAAACACCATCGCGTCGTATTAGTAGGATATTATTTGGCCACAGATGAATTGAAGATACAAGTTACAGTGAAAAAGTCAAATATTACTAAACGTACACATATAGCATGATGCCACTTTATATCCTTCCTTAACTGTGTGCATAAATTATAAATATCAATTAATAAGTCAAGAAAAATATAGTTTGTACTCATTAGCCATTATTAAAATGAAAAAGGATATGTTTTTAACTGTAGCTGATTGTGTAGGGGTTGGTTGTAACAAAAAACGCATATATTGCTATTTCAAATAAATACGCGTTTTACTATCACGCGTAGTCAAAAAATAAGAACAGTGATCGTGATAAAAGATCCTCTTCAACAAAGCGAAACGAATTTCGCTAGAGAGTGTCAAGTCCAAATATGGAGTTGGCAAAACATGTGCATGTATAATACTTTACTTTACACTTTTGATGAAACTTGACTTAATATAAAGGTTTTCTTTACTGGCACGAATGTAAGATGTCTGTTGAAAAAGTTAAAAAGGAGAAGTTGACCACTGATGCCTTTGTAAGTATGTATGAATGTATGATGACGATGATGAAAGCAAATAACATCTATCACATAATTGCCAATGTCAAACAGCCTATTTATCCGTGCAAGACTGTTGTGTAGTGCGAAATGCCTATTACTTTTTTGGAGTGAACGTTTTTCTCTCCGCGCGTGGTGGTGTGGGCCAATAAACTAAAATATTCCTTTTTAGTCAGTGTTAAAAATGATCTTGGAATTTGAACCTTCAACTTCCACTCTATTTAACAGCTAGAAGGTCCACTGGTTTAGAAAAAAATGCTATTAGTAATAAGTTATAACTTATTACACGATTAAGTACAAAAGATGCATGCAACTAACAACAAAAGAATACGACATTTTTTCAACTTTGGAATTTGAACAATTCATTTGCACTTTATTTTTCCTTTCACTGTTTTAACAATT
This sequence comes from Lepidocyrtoides sp. E14, assembly GCA_027743805.1. Classification (NCBI taxonomy): domain Eukaryota; kingdom Metazoa; phylum Arthropoda; class Collembola; order Entomobryomorpha; family Entomobryidae; genus Lepidocyrtoides; species Lepidocyrtoides sp. E14. The sequence continues at coordinate 1,814 of JAHZMZ010002252.1, read as the reverse complement.
CATATAATTCTGTTGCAGGATTTTGCGCATCCCGATTATAACAGTTTTTTAAGTAAGTCATTATCTGATTTAGACCATCCTTACCTAAAGAGCCGGCTATTAGCCGCATGGAAATATTTGCTCGACAACCTTCTCGAATTATCTCAATTTGGCCATCAAGTAGACAAACATCAGTAGTAGAACTGGTACAGTCCATTGCCATGTCAACTGGATACTCTAATTTCCGTAATTTGTTAGGAGGCTCACCATTTTCTTCTTGACACTTTGCTTCCATTTCTAATTTTTTAAGTCTTTCCATCTCTCTCCGCTTTCGGCGCTGGCCTGTCCACGTATTTTCAATGGCGGTAAAATGTAATATTTGACTAGGCTCGTCTTCAATACCGAATGGTACTGGGATCCACTCGAGCTTTTTCAAATTGAGAGTTTGTAACTGAGAAAAAATGTATTTTTCGAAATTCAGACAGCCAGGAATGTTATCAAACATGTGTACAACTTGAGCTGGCGGATGAAGAAGTACTTTGGGGTCAAAAGACCATGCAAGACCCCAACGCATTGTTTTTCCCTGCGAAAATTCTGTTGTGGTGAAATTTGTTATTCCCTCTGATTTAAGTTTTGTAATGAGATCCTTCATGTGCTTTTTGATTCCAATCATTGTTGTGTATATCCTGTAAATCAAAAAGAGTCAATGAAAACCAAACGTAAATATTTACTTCCAACTACGTGAATAATTTAATTATTTTTAATGTTCAATCCTACTTTACAGAGCCGGGATGAGCTTTGGAATCCCCAATCATTTGCGACACAAATTCATATTCGCCCCCAGAAACAACAAGTTCTCCCGTTCTTCCAGTCTTTGCTCCGGATGGCTCTGGTCTATCGTCCTTTCTCGATTTTTGAACAGTATCAGCCTCATCTTCACTCCCAAAGAAGGGCGGATTACACATTGTAAAGTCATACTGACCACTTATTGAGTTTGCCAGCATTTGCTCCAAAACCGATCCCTTGACATGCCTAACTGAAATAGATTATAAAAATTAAACATAAAACACCCGACAATATTATTATAAGTGCAGGGCAGGATAATTTTGTACAAGAAATTTTAACTCTCTTCTTACCCTCAATTAATGCTTCCAAACCGTTACGGTTTACGTTGAAACGAGCCATCATAACTGACTCGGGATCGATTTCACTACCCACCATTCTCCATTGATTTTTCTTTGTAGCAAGTAAGGCATAAATTGCTGTAGCACCAGTTCCTGTTAGAATTCAGCCAATAATCATGCAAAAATTTCTTTTAGCAACGGTTTTATAAGATTAAGTAACGTCAAGAACCGAAATTATGACGCTAAAAAAACCGATTTACTTTACCGACATCAATTCCACAAATCTGACTTCCTTCTTTTCCAAATGAACCATTATACGAGAGTAAATCCTCTACCCATAAAATGTAGTTCAAACGGAGTGGCACGGTGGGAACTAGTACATTTTCAGGAATTTCCACATTTAATTGAAAGTCTTCCAGCAGGAGAGCCTTTGTAAGAGCTCGCAATGCAGCCTGATCCTTAAAATTAATTTTAGGGTCCCCATTCGCGTTCTGAGCCAACGTTTAAATAAAAATAAATTGATCAATATTCGAATTTCGAACAAAAAGAACCTAACACTTGCACACACACAAATATCTCTCGTTTTTTTGTTTCAAATATGCATAAAACTTACCAGTGACAGAAAGGGAGCAAGAAACTCATGCTTTTTTGCCAAATCGGCGAAATTATGAGGTATTTTGTAAATGTTCCGTTCATGCATTTTCCCCTTTC
>JAHZMZ010002251.1:0-15422 GCA_027743805.1 Lepidocyrtoides sp. E14 | reverse complement strand
ATTTTTATGCAGTGAAAAGTAGTGATGGCATACTGCCCATACTGTACATTTTTCTACAACATTCAATACGTTCACAAATGCTATGCAAGTCAAAAAAATGAAGAAAAAATTGTACGAAACAAAAATTTCCCGAACTTTGAGCAGTATCAAAGATAGTCTATGGCCCTATTCTGTAATCTATCAAGTTCTCATATGCTATTAGAGAACAGAACAGATAGCTTGACTTGATCCTTCAGTTGTCAGTGGAATCATTTGTTTTTTAAGATGTGAAGACTGAATCTTGAATTGAAAAATTGTCCATTTAACCTAAATGGGTTACTATTTGAAAAATGACATGATGAGTGCAAAATCTAAAAAAGATTTTATAAAAATGAAAACGCATTGATAGGGCATAAAGGGTACTTACTGGAAGGGGATTTACTCGAAATGAATCACGAGGGTGCATGTCTATCATTACGTATACAACACTATTCAAACTGAAATAAACATCATATCATTGGAATGCTAGCAAGAAAAATGTATGCCATTAGGTAGCTTATCTTCACATTTATACAGCTTTGGCAGTCAGATTCTTTGACTATTTTTCATGCCTTCAGCTGCAGTTATTTTCTCTTTCAACATTTATAGCCACTTTAAGTAAAAGTTGTCCTATTTTTATTTTTCTATACATACTTTATAATCTGCTTATACTGGAGGAAGATAACAGTCCAAAAGTGCATAGTTGTATTTAGTGTGGAAAGTGACTAAAATGCATCAATGCGGTTTGTCCTTTTCCATTTTTGTATGTGGTGATGGAGTTGATAGAAATGCAAATGAAAGGAGAATACGACATGCGAATTCATTGGTTTGTTACACTAAATTTTCTACATATGTATCTATAATGTTGTTTTCTATTTTTTCTTGTATTTATAGTGTGTTCCTATAAAGGGTCTTGGATTCCGTCGGGGAAGTTATAAATGTGTTTGCAAGGAGGGATTTTATTTTCCCAATGTAACATCTTCATATAAGCACTACAACGGAACAGTACTTGAAGAAGAGTATGAAAAGAAGTTTGATTCGGTAAGTCGTTCTTCTTTTTCATTTCTTCTCGTTTTATTCTCTATTTGCCAATGTTTGTACAAGTATATAAACACCGAGTAGAAAAAACAGATTTCTGTACGTAAAGTCACCATAAAGTACACCAGACAGACGGATGTACATCATCAAATCATAGTGTTATTATTATGCCTACGCAGCAGTGTATCCTTACTACTACTGGTGAATGAATGGGAAGCGCGTTGGTAATATATATCGCTCATTGTAAAGCAATAGAACAGATAGCAAGTTTTTTTTCTGAAGATACAAGCACACATAAATTATTTTTCCTTCTATATTGCCTTTCTCTGCTTTCCCTTCCCTTGACTTTTACATTTCATTGCGCTTCGTTAGAATAATATTGTTACCATTTTATTCGCATTTTTTGGTACTATCAGATAGACATGAACGAAAAAAAGCAAGTGTTTCTTTCTTTTCACTACTTCGACATGTCGTGCAATAATGATGATTATGGCAAGATACATTTGGGCAAAATTACGGACTACAAAAAAGAAGCCCTTTACCATGAATGTGTGATGTGGAACTAGCAATTTTCATTTTTTAGTAGAGATTCGTTCGGGGAAAAGAAATTTTAACTTCAAGTGGTGTTTCCTCCCTTCAGTGTACTTTAATGTGGGTACTTGATGCGCTGACACTAGATAATAATATGTATAATGCGTGCATGTATGTATACATTATATAGACATTGTAACGCAATAAATAAATGCATATATATAAATTCACATCCATTCATTCATCCATCCATACTGTACTGTCAAGTGAAGTTAGTAGTGGATTTGAAATGTTTCGTTTCGGTAGACTTATAGGACAAAATTGTCATCATTTTTGTTATATGTACAAATGCATGCTTGTTGTTACAAAGTAAGTACTACGTGTGTGCACATACCTACTTTGATACTTGAAAGGATGGAACTATGTCTGAAAATGAATATAAAATCGGGTAGACAGCAGCCTACGTAATGTTTAATAGAATGCTCGCTTCTTTGCTTGTGAAAACCACTTGATACACATTGCTTTCTTCTTTTCCTCGTTCATTCATGTACATACCTACATCCGTTACTCCGGGAAAAGTCTGCCGAGTAGTATCAAGTGTGAAATAAAACGAAACTTATCATCTACAAAGGAGACACTAACAACCAACACAATAGAACGAATTTCCTTCCGGACAACAACGCAAACAAACTATCATCCACGTCCCGTCAAGTTGAGCATAAACTATTTTTGTGGTGGGTGTATATGTATTTATCAGACCATCAAATTTCTATTTTCATTTACTTTGATCAAAACCAGAAATGTATACATACAAGGAACTAAAATAAAATAGTTCATTAAAATTGTCCAATCCAATTATCCAGTTGTTGTCAAATGACGCAGATTTCAGAGTGAAGTGGAAATTGACTTTGCCTTTGTGCTTACGTACTTTTTTTTGCACATTACCTTGACTGACTGTCCAGCTGTAAACATTTTTAGACACAGACTAATTGCTATCTCTTATAAACTTCTAGCTCTATTAATTACTATAAATTACTACTATATGCATCAGGTAAAGCCATGCATAGTTATGTATGTACATTGCTGCTATAATATATTATGCAGATAGTAGACATGAATAGACATAGAATGGGCGTTTGCGTATTGAAATTAGAAAATAAAAGAGACTGATAAAAATTGCATAGAAATGTAGCTGTAGTATCCGCGCAGACAAGAGTGTTTTTATTGCGTAAAATATACTATCGTTTTAAATAGTACCAGTTTTATAAAAAAAACTAACTTGCCAGAATGTCCTATGGATAAACGGTAAAAATGTTTCTAGCACGTTCTAAAGCGTCTTGAACAATGTGCGTAGTAATGCTAAATGTGTAAAAAGTTTTGCTTGCTGCACTCTCTTTGAGGATCTGTCTAAATACCCACTTGTCAATAGCACACATGCCGTTTTTTACACTATACTGCGTTTGAGCAATTTTCGCTTGATTTTTCTTTTGAGATCTCAGAGACGCGAATGGGACAGCCGCAGTGTTCAAAAGCAATACTCTGTTACAGACAAGAGTTTTCCGCTTGTTACTTTTGAACGTGTTGAACCGGACACTGGAGAAATTTGTACCTCTTTTTATCTGTTCCTAGAATGACACAAATTATTACGATGTGGAAGGAGCTTTCGAGTGCTTGAAATGTCCTGATGGTTGCGATTCTTGTGTGGATGACCGTCCTTGTGTGGTTTCTCTCAACTGGCTGATGAGAAGTGCGATACTGATTCTTCAATGTTCTATAATACTCATGCTTCCAATTGTCGGGCTTTTCACCTTTAAATACTCCGAAGTAAAGGTAAATTTACCAACAAGTATTGTAATCGTAAAAGTGCCAACTATGGCAGAATATTTGTTTTTTAGCACCTAGGTATACTCATACCCACAGGAAATTAAATCGCTGATACCAGGAACTTTCAATTACGTGAGATTAGTACACAATTCAACATCTGGTTATGCCTTGTTTTAAGTACTGAATCATTGAACAATACTGTGCACAGCACAGTTTTTAAGTGGGCTACATATAGGGCAGGGCTTGGGCTTGGGTTTTTATCGCACATTTTGCAAACATGAGCAAAGAGCTCAATAAACAACCAGTATAAAAACACTCAAGTAGGAAATGGCAAACTTCTAAAAAAAATAAAAGTTCATGCTTACCAATAATGTGTTTTTTTCAATGTAAGCATGTACTAAGTAAGTAGTTTTGAACCATATATGTGCTTGCAATTCATGTATACCATGTATACTCATCATCCACCATTACACATTTTGTCCCTTTTTTTGATACAAAAAAGTCGTCTTTTCCCGTCAGTGTGTCATTCTTTTAAAAATGAAACCTCTAAAAGGCTCTTTGTGCTAGAGATCGCGTTTCAAAAATAGAACATATCTGAAGGTTCAAAGGAAAAGAATTCAATTTACTACACAATGCGTTATATATAGTAAGCATTACTTACTAAGTAATGTTTATGATACGATGAATAAGTGCATACAAGTTTAACTGTGCTAGTGACTACTATAGACAAAAAGTATGTGTATGTATTTACCTACATGTCTTAAGCTTTAAAAAGTTTTACTCTTTGATAAATTTCAGGTTGTTCGTGCAGCCAGTCCCGTTCTCCTTCGCTTCATTGTCCTCGGTGCTTTCTTCATCTATTGTACGGTAAGATATCATATACCTACCCTGAGTAGGTAGTATGTATGTCCATAATATGTTACTAGATTCTATGAAATATTTAGAGTTTTCATAAATTTGTCTATAAAATGTGCATTTTGAAGGAATGAACTATACTTACATTATATTGCTTTCTACGAGATATTTTACGTTGTGATAAAACACGTGGAACAATTACCGTTATTCGGGAAAAAGATGATGAGCCCTTTCATGATATGAATGAATCCGATTTGTATAGAGTAAGGTACCCTTTTCCGGAGCAATAGGAACATGAACAAAAGCCACGTCAAATTCAATGAAGTAGAAAGACAATGAAATATAATGTTAAATGAACGGAATACTAAACGCAATGCATCATACTAAAGGGCTTGTTAATGCTTCACAGAGGAAGGAGTGCGGATAACCCAAAAGTCTTTGGTTGTTTATGTGGTCAAAATTTAGGATTTGATTGAGTGGGTATACTTTGACGTAGCATGTCTTGTATTTTTGCTATTTATGATTCATGTTACTTTGTATTCTCTAGTTAGTCATAACTTTTAGCACCAACCAGCGTTAAGATTTTAGGCACCATTATTGCGTAACACCGAAGCGACTACTACTTTCCTAAAGAGCAGTATATTGTTCAGTATAAACAAAGTAACCTCACAAATCCGTAATATCACAACCAAAACACGCTTCGTTCTGAGAAATTTCTGTTGTTTCACACACAAAGATCTGTATTTTTTTGCTTTCCGACTCCAAAGTTGATTCCGACTTGTATTGAAATCCCCTAAAGTGCAGTCGGCATAAAACCACCGAACTGCCGCAAAGCTTTCCGGGAAAACTGTATCCGTTCTGTTTCTACTTTTTTTTGGTTAAACCGAAGAAAGTTAATAAAGATTGGCTGATTGCATTGAAATGCATCTTGTTGTGAACAATGCACCTTGCCAAATACTATTTTCCAAATCGGATTGGCGACACCACCACGTGCTTTTGGGTGTTTGAGAGCTGACTCACTTCAAAGATTAATTTAGAAAATTAATCAACCATGAAACCTTTTATATATGCATGTGGCTAAATATCGATCCCCACAGTGGTACTTAAATTGATGTTTACAAAGATCGCATCAAGCAATTTGATACTATGCTTTTTTAAATTTCTATTGCCAGTTTTACAGTTAAGAAATCAAGAAGCGTATTGGGAGATACATTATTAGTTGATCTTTAAACTGGAAACGATGAAAATCTCACATACACATTGATAAGTGCATCTATACAGATCGAAAAGCAAAGCATAAACGCAAAACTCAAAACATAACCTAATGCAGAGCTAGTTAGTTATGAGGAACTGCTCCTTACAATATGATTATATGATGCTACAGAATGATGATGTATAAAACTGCTTGTGTATTAGAAATTCCTGTGCATACTGAGTATCAATAAAATTGTGCAAAATTGTCACTCCGACTTTCAGAGTATTTGTACGGGTTTCCTTATTCGAATTCATGAATAAAAGATAATAACAAAGTAAACATAGAACGATAGAACAGCATTAATGCATCTTCTGCATATTATGGGTTTATCCATATCTAATTGCTAGTTAGTAGAAATGCAAAAGTGGTAACTATAAATGATAAAATAAAAGGAAAATGAATTCAGTTTCCAGATTCAAAACATAAGCTTGTAGCATAAAAGGACCTGCCTTATAGGTGTAAAACTAGCTAGCATAGTAAGTCCATAAAAGTGAAAATAGTAAAATCGAAATGCATTCATTTTTTGCTATCTTCAATTGACTTCAATGTTTCTCTTCGTTGTTCATGCATCTGTCTTTGACTTTCCAAATTTTATCCCACGCACCCGCCCACTTTCACTTAAATTTAACTTGTGGGAGACCATACCTGGTTGATATATAAATTGGTCTCATAATTCAGTGTGATGATAAAAGTGTGTATATAAAGGAGAGCTGAAAACCAGATAGAAAATCGGTTCGTTAATTCCCATAATAATATTATTCTTTGTTTTATGTTCCCGTGTAGATTCTTGTGATGTATCCAAGTCCTTCCGTGATAACGTGTACGCTTCGTGTTTGGCTTAGAGAAATCGGCTTTTCTCTTGCCTATGGTGCCCTTATGCTCAAAACCTGGAGGTAAGTGGATTTTTCCGTTCTTCCGTCATGGAAGTTCCATGTTGTTCTTTAATGTATCAATATAAAAAACCTATCGCAGCCAATCATACCGACTGACTGTGAGTAATAACATTTGATGACAACCAACGCTACCATAAGAGAATTGAATTACTTTTCAATTTCGCCCTCATCAGGAAAAAAAATCCATACTCACTGACTTCGAGACGGCAAGATTATTCTTGGAAAATCGATAAATAACCCTTACTCGTTATATTTTTATGAAGTGAAGAAATGGAGTAACTTTATATTTATTTACAATACATATATGGAAACGAGACGTGGGCCAGTAATATCCCTTTTTTCTTTCAGATCCTTTTTTCTCGCATCATATTTTTTTACCAATGAATCCTGTTCATAAACTTTCCATTTGCAAATATCAACTAAAGATTTTACTGATCTTGTTGTTTTAGCCCTGTTTTATACTTTTTGCCTCTGGTTTTTGAAATAACAAGGCCTCCAATCAATGAAGCCATACCAAGTCTGTTCTGTGTTGGTCCAAGTTTAGATTAGATGATAAATAATACACGCATACTATGTTCGTTAAATTTGTATGGGACAATGACATGATTTTTCGTGTGCTCTTTGCGCACTGTGTATGTTTTTGTTGGCAAATGTACATTTTGTTATATTTTTCTGGTGATGAGTGTTTACGGAAGCTGTTTGTTACCCTCGAGTACCTATGTATTTTGTTTACAGACTGAGTAAGTCAACATTTTACTTTTATTAAAAATTTATGATTTCATGTAAACTTGTGATATGCAATTCCATTTAGCAAATTAGCAAAGGCAATGCATTTATTATGTCACGGGTTTCTGTTTGCAGACTACAATTTGTAGTTGACCTGTTTTTGATGTTAAGTGAAGTGAAGAACGCAACTTCACAAATAGCCGAGTACCAATAAAAATCATGACATGATTCTTGCGGTACTATGTATGCATAATACGTACTTCAGTCAAAATAGGGCAGTTTTGGTTACGTCCATTTGTAACGGAGTACTACATACTTTTTCTCTTTTACACACATACACACGTGTTTCTACATCAGTAAATAGTCGAATTTATGCAGACTTGTTTCACCACCACACCACAATAATGCAGAAGCACATGTATGCCAAGAAGGCCTCTAGCTCACTCAGTAAATCTTACAACATTGCATACAAATTCAAAAATGAGTTCAATGGAAAGCTTGCTTCTACTTTACTCTTAATGTAACTCATTTTCGTTTTCTTTCTTTTTTTTTGTTTGTTATGCTTGACCCCACGTGTGGGAAACAAAGTAGTATAATATGCGAAAAAAAGTTTCTTTGCGTCAACATACAAAATATAAAACTTTGGAAGCGGCACACGTTTTCAACTTTCTTTTCAGTCAAACTTTTTAAACTATAGATTTTGTTTGTTTTTATACAAACGAAATGTAATCTATTAATCTCATTTTCCCCAGCTATGAGCATCTAAAGTAAACATTTTTAGCAATGCTACACGAGTCGATTTTTTTATTCATGGTAGCAACACAAGCTTGCATTTTATTAAGTAAGACTATCTTAATGTTTACTTTTTAATTCCAAAGCTCACGGTAATTTCATAACATAGTAAATATGAAATGACGAGAAGTCTTCAGTTTAGAATATTTGATCTCGCTGACATAATACTTGAATGTTGACAAACACGTCACTGGAAGAAAACAGCTTTTTGTGTATAAATATTTTTCGTACATGATTGTGGCTCAGCTCGAATATAATATATCATGTTACTTTCACCAGCTTCATCTTATCAGCAAAATCTCTGTACAGTCTTCAACGTTCACGGAACAAATATTTGAAAAGAGAGCTGATTTTTTTATAGTTCATTCACTTTCGTCACTGCTCTGGTTTTTCATTTTTCTTGAAAACATTGAACATGGCTTATCATAGTGATCAAATAATTTATTTTTGTTTTTATCTTGCTTAAAGTAGAGTATTCAATATCATAGAAAGTACCTGTTACGCAATCTAGTGTAGTAAGTTGATAGTACCACTTTGCAAAATATCCAGACGTGTATGCATTTACTTAAATTACACTACACGGTACGTACGATGGTGCAAGCACTGTTTTCATTGGGAGTATTCATTTCTCAGAATCTGCCAGAATTTTCCAGTAAAATTCAGTTTTCATTGAACAACGTAAAAATAACCGGTGATTTTTTTTGGTAAAAGCATTTTCGTATCCAGTTTTTGTGACAGACGTGCAATCTAACTCAACCAAACACGAACCTTTTCCCTTGTATGTTTTCCGAATTCCGTAGTTTTTTTTGGCTACTTTCGGTGTTCATCTGTCTTGGGCTTTTGATTGCATTATCTATTCAGCATCAACATTATTTACTTTCCTCGCATCTCTGCGAAAAACACTTCGCAGGGGACGCTTTCCGGCAATTGAGTATGTCTGTATGTACAGTCATGCATTTTTTTCATGGTTGTCAACTTGCATTCATGTCGAAAAAAATAGTAGATTGCTCCACTAGTTGCAATTTACAAGAAAAAATATAATATTTTGTAAGATGTTCGAGTGTATTGAAGTTAAACAAGACATGCACTACTTCAGCAACGAAGCTATTTGCAGTTATCTACTTTGTACACAGAGCTTGTAGTATATAATTTGTCTCTTGCTGTTTACATCTTCAATTTCCGAGTGACAAATAAAATTTGACAGTGCGGGAGGGAATTGTCGAGCGCAACATTATTATTATTACATTATCAAGTACTGTTCCGCTTTCAATGTCGGAGCGATTCAATAAGCTCTGTAGATTGGCCTGTGAAGATTTGTTTATTGCTTCATGTTGTCCTGTTGTTTGCCAATTTAGGAAATTGAGGGTTTTTTCCTAGAATGTAAACAACTGTTAGGTCATGGAATGGAAACAAACAAGATGACTCTTGGTATGAAATCTCTGAAAATAATGTATTAATCTGGCAAGTGTGGCAAGTTTTCATTCTCCTTCATGAATTCATTCATAATATTTTTATTGATAGAGCGAGCGAATGAAAAAATTCGTTTGCTAAACGTATTCGTCAAAATAAATCTAGGCATGCTTGTTTTTGTTATGTGTGTAATGTTATATGAGCTTTTCTCATTTTTATCTATTGGATTAAATTGCATGTGCGTGTGTACAAAATAGTTTATAACTATAATCATCCAATCATCTCATCTTTTTAGCGGGAAATATACATGGTGTATGATACACCAGCTATTTATTAAATTTCCCCGTGTGCCTAAGCCCTTTTACTGGGTAAAATAATAGCGAAATCGAGCCACGACGACAGTTATGAAGGCGAAAAATTCGTTTAATATAAAAGTACGATTTGAATTCAATACTCGATTCCAAATGCCAGAAAAGCTTAATATAACTGACGGAACGATTTTTAGAAATTTAAAGTGAAAAATGCAATCCACAGATCATCAATACTTGCATTTAAAACAGCTTTGCCTCATTCGCATTCTAGAAATTCCCGAATGTGAAATTAAAATTATAATCAGGTTTCAAATATCCATTTACACATTTAATCACGTAGCATGGTTTTGCTATTAAGACGTCAACTTCAGTTATTTTTAAGCACAAACACCGGCTGCTGAAAGTGAAAATGAAATATTTGTTGAGCTTATAACTAACACCAATGCAATGTAAATATGTACATGCCTATTTATACTACTTTTATATTTTGTGCGCATTGGCATCTTGCATTTTTTACCACCAAACATCTCAAGGCATAAGTTTTTAGTGAAAGGAACAACAATAAAATTGTAATCAAATGCCTTTACGTATTGTTCACGTTTTCCGCAGTCTCTATTGTACGTACCACAACGCATTATTGAAACTCCGACATGATCTGTTCCCGAGAAATTCAGTTTCCCATTCTCTACCTTCAACGATTGTTATCTTTTTCACTTTTGCTTTATTATTAACCAACCAAATATTGTTAGGATTGTGAGTATTGTGACGCAGACCCTCATTCACAGGCTAGCTCTATAGCAGTTGTAGTATATATGTAGTGTTATATCATCAGAAAAGGCTGTGATTTCATCACACAAATAGAAATCGATCCCTTGAGTCAATTCAAACGAGAAAGCAGTGTGAGTCAAAGAAAATAATCCTATGTTCCAACTCTCAACCATAACATGTCAGCTTATAAGGTATATTCGTGTATGTTTTTCTATAGTAAAAAGATCACACTAGAGTTCCAGTTTTCAATTCGCATTCACACTCAAAAATCCCCTTTATTCCTTCATGCCATTTGTATCGTTTTGTACTCAAAGACACAGAGGAAATCTCCACCAGGACAAATAACATATGTACCTATATATTTATACAACTATAAATGCACACATATAATATCTATTTCATGTACATACATTTTCTTCATGAAACCTCATATTCTAATTTTAAGATTGGCCAACACTCTCTACTATGTAGACAGGTTAAGCTCAGAAAAAGTGTGTACCTCGTCTTATGTACATATATACATATTACTTCATGCGATGTGCGTCGTTTAGCGTTTGAACCGCATCTGTCCCCTGTTCCTTTTAAAATAGTGAACCAATCAAGCAACAGTTTCTTGGAGAGCAATAGATATTTGTATGAAGAGAAAAAAAAGTAATACAGGGGAAAGTACAAAGCAAACGGAAAAACACGTCCTTTCCGCAATCTACGCTGTAATCCAAACAAATAGTTTTCCACCCCATGCTAATTTTTCTTGTTGTGTTGGGTTCTCTTGCTTGCTGAGTTGGAAGGAGCAACGAGGAAGAAGAGAATAATGATGAGTGCTTGGTGAGCTTGGCGAGGAAGAGAGAGAAAGCTCATTTCCTAATAAGCTCCCAATCCAATTTCTAACAATATGCTTACTGTATATATAATATGTCGTATGTGGATGCAAGACACATTAAGGTAGTGGGTATCATACATACGACAAGACAATAAAGTAGTTTTATTTTTATTTTTCATTTCTCTCCTGATGTTTTGGCTTGTCCTTTCTATTGCATCACAAATTGAGTAAACACAAAACACACGTAATATGTACATACATAGAAAGCAAGGTAATAGGCTATCATCTTTTTTCAAGTGAGACTGTAGGATTTAAATTCATGCTCATATGGAAAATAGACGCACTGTACAACAGAATGGTCTTATGGACGTTCAGGGAGAGAAACGGGAATCAGTGAAATAGTGACTTAAGTTTTTCATACACCTTGATGATTTTAGTATGTAATGTTATTATGTTCGTTGTTGTTTGTTGTTAAACTAAAGGCTCCCTTCCGTCAATGCACACATTTACATAGTCAACGACTACAAACATCACATCAGAACGTCACCTACAACATCAATGTTTGGGTAACTAGGCTGTATAGATGATGGGTTACTTTGTATTTCCCTTGCCGTTGTAGTAGTCGTAGGTAGGGATCAAATACAAAATCGGGATTGTGAAGGATTTACTCATTTGGCAAATACTGGAATCGAGTGAATGAAAGCCGTTCTAGCTAAATAGAACTATATGTACGTACGCCGATCATATCACATTTGACTGCTTCTACCTACTGGCTAGGAGAAGATGGGTAGATAATGTATGCATGTGGAACAAATGGCATGGTTTCCATTATCATTTTGCTTTCTTCTCTATATGCCATCGCCATGCTACATTATTATTCTCCTTGCTCACATAAGTCATATATATAAAAGTTATGCATTTTGCACGTCTATCTAGAACTGGGAAATGTACCTGACTGAACGCTTTCTCAGTCACGGTGAGATAGGTAAGTAATGTACGTTTTTATCCAGAGAAAGTCGAAATGGAAAACAAGTTTGAGAGAATTTCCCTCGAGAGATGTTGCTCCAGTGAAGAAGGTGCTAGTTTCTGCAAGATCAGTTGAGCATGTGGAAAATGAGTGCACGCATTAGATCAGTGAAAACTAGAGATGGGGTGAAGAAAGGCATATAAAAAAAGAAATGTGGAAGCGTAGTCGATGGTACCAGTTTAAGGACGATTTTTTAGAAATTTAAAAAATACATATCTATGCATAATACACATGCTTGCATTTATGTTTTCACCTATACAATAAATATGCATAGTGTTCTTTGGTGGATTCCGTTTACTCGGCGTTTTTCTTTTGATCTCTATTGCATACCTCTGTATTGTCTTGGAAGAAATCCCTCTGGGGTCAAAATGTTTCACCAACACAGCTGTTAGAAAAGTTCATTTTTGTTTGTATATTCTAGTCTTAAACCTACATTAGGTATAAGTTTATGTGATAAAATAAATGAAAAAGAGGCTCAACATTGTAAACTTTATTCGGGACTAGAGTTTATTCTAATAGCATAAAATGTAGAAGCACACACGACACACGGGTATCTAAACATGCCCAAGTTTTTTTCTTGACTAGTGCCAGTGCCAAATGAGTTTGTATAGGTAGATGTCGTAAGAATTTACAAGATATTTTAAAAAAATGTATTTTGGCATGCGAGACACCTAAATACACAGTTGAGAAACCGCCCAATCAAACACTCTATAAAGCCTCAATTCATGCTTTGAGTTAAATAAAATGTATGCTTGCACATAAAGAAGCATGTGTGGACACAATTATCACCTATTTGTATACGTCTCGTTCATGGAGTGTTTACAAAGAAAATGTATTTGACACTTTTTCACCACACTGGTGACAGTCACGCTGGTAAATACCACCAGATAATGTATTAGTTAGGCTTAAATAAAGATTTACTTGTTGTGTCAGTGTCTTTTCTGCTTTTCTTATACCACATTGTCAGTAGAAAACAAATTTTTCAGCATGCTTTCCAGTCTCTCAGATTCACTTTGCTCAGTATTTTGCTTTGTAAGGATTTATTTGCTGTCAATGACTTTTCTATAAATTACCAGTTGCAAGCTCTCCACGGGAAAAAATTCATTTCTCTCTTTAGCCAGCAGCAGTGCATTTCATTCACAGGGTGGCATTTTTTTGGTTCTTTGAAATCCCAAAGTAGTTGAAAGCTGTGGAGCTAAGGATAGATAAACGTCAAGAGAAAAATAGAAATTAAAAAAAGGCTCTGAGATTTCTCTTTTGCTGACAGGTGCATGCTGTCAAACATGTTATTAAAATTATAACATGAGAGGATTTGGCACAAAATACGAAAAGACCGTCTTTGTGAGTTACTACACATGATATCATAAATAAACCCTGTCACTACCTGATATCAAACTTACTGCTTTTTCTTGGTTTTTCACCTCAGCAGAAGCCAATTATTCCAAGGAAGTCGACAAACAAACTTTATTGGACCCTCTAATTCTACCACACGCTGCACCCTTTAGAAAACTTTAGAGTAGTTATAAAGCTACTACTACTACTGATCTTGCTTTTATAAAATAACCGTCATAGTGGCAGGGTATATAAATGCATCTACAACATCGTATAGTACTGTAACTGTCAATGTCAATAAGGTAAATGCTTTTTCTTCATTTCATGTGGTATGGACCATGGACCGCCAGTTAATATCCTTTGGCTATGTTTGGTTCGCTGAATGTGTGTACATCATACATACATGATGTAGGGTAAATGTTTAAAGATACTTCCAGCTATAGTGGCTTTTTTCTTCACCAACACTAATATTTTTGCTTTTAGTTTTTTTCAGCTGGACAATCGAAAAACATAATTTACAGCAAAATATTAAATAGAACTTTTTATGATTTCATTCTACAGTATTTGTAAATTTGAATAGACTTCCTGTTGGTACTACCGACCTATTTCCCAGTATTTCAAAGAAACAGCATTTATGTTTATGTCTGTACGCTTATGAAAAACTGCAGTTGTGTCTGCTCATTTAGTGTTAAGCTGTTTTATATCAAAATGTGAATTAAAAATGGCACCCATGCATGGAGGAAAAATAGAGCTCTAGTTCAACTCTCAAACTAATTTCAGTAAGCGCACCACCTCGCTTAAGAATTATGGTAGCACTATGTGTATAAAAACTACTGCATATATATTTGCTGAAAAGCAGAAAATAATTTTTCATTGCTCAACTCATGGGAACTTATCTAATATACTTATTGTATGCATGTAACTTATTATTTGGTTGAATGAGTTTTGGAGTAACAATAAAGTTCATTTTGCATGGTTTTTATTCGTACTTCCATTATTTAGCAAACTACAATTATTTTTTTATGTTGTATGTAAACTAAACGTAATTTACGTCAAAGGAAACAACCGTCACAAATGTAGTAATTCATAAATACATAGGCATTATTTTTTCACTCTCCACAACTATTATTGTGAAAATTTCAACATTGTTCGTCATGAAAATACTCTTTGATTATAATTAATTAATAGCGCTATCTACTCACCACTTAAAGTTTGGTAAATATTACTACAGGCATACGTATTATGTAAAATATTTCCGACTAAAATCTATCATATTCGAAATTGCAATATTTGAGAGCACCAAAAACTAGGAGATATTTAAATACATATTTATGTAACTACTTCAGAACGTACAAGTCCCATGTAGAATTGTTGGAAATGTCAACAGAGATTTTTATACATATTGTACCTTTAAATACACTACAAACGTGACTACATTTAAAAATCAAAGTAACGTGAAAGAATAGAGCACGCACAATGCACATGCATAATATCTCTGTTATGCATACTAACTGGTATGTCACACGAAAACTTTAGAACTTCGATGCTAAAAATTGCTGGTTGTTACAGAGCAGCGCAGCGTTATGCTGAGAATGCATTAAAAAGAATATTTTTACCCTTATGAAGATCTTTAAAAAATGTTCTGAGCAAATTTACATTGTATATACATGTCTAGACAAGTACGTCATACATAAATGTCTAGACATTAGACAGCCACATTACACATGACAAGGGGATATAGCTGGACAAGAGGACAATTTAAGCCGAAGGCAGATCAGAAACCACGATATAAAGTACGAGGTTCAAGTTTGAAGGACGACTT
>JAHZMZ010002250.1:0-23262 GCA_027743805.1 Lepidocyrtoides sp. E14 | reverse complement strand
ATTACAAGTAAGTTATTGATTTGTCTGTCTGCTGTCTGTCGCATCGTCATAATATTTCTCAAACATTGTATTGTATTGTATTGAATGGTGTGCTGAAGAGTTAATATGCAAACAAACAAATATTGTGCATGCAAGTTATCTTTGTGCTACTGCTAGCACTAGTTGTTTCTAACTGATAAACATAAACCAAAAATAAACTCCATCTCAAAAATAGGTAATCATTTCTCTACATCGTGTTTTTAAGTCGGTTATACGTTGATGAAATGTGAAAGCAAAATCTATTATGTATTTAAAATCATTTAAATGTTATGTCAGGTCATGATGAAGTAAGGTAAAAACGAAATGGAAAAATACTTGGTTCCCTTATATTTATATATGATGACACTGGATCATTTGACCTATATTACTGATACATTAAAACAAAATGAGAGTAGAAGAAGGTGAAATGTTGCAACAAAAAATATCAAGTAAAATAGTTCAAGTTCAAGGATTTTTTAAAGGAAAAGCGAAATCTCTAAAAGTTTTAATAGTCAATAAGATTGGCAGTGCAATATCACATTATAATATGACAAAAACCGCATATCCAGTAACTAGCCACATCATGTAAAACACAACATAGTGATAAATAGGAGTACATATAATGGAAAACGAGCCTTTTGCTTGTCGGCCAGATCGGCAAGAAATAACGATAACATTACCACGAGGTCGTGGTCTCGTATACGTGATTTTGCAATATTCGAGTATCATCTCATCCTTCCTCGTCGTGCAAACGACGTGCAAAAACAACCTTTTATCTTGCAATAGCAGAACAATATCATACCATATAATGTCTTAAAATCGGTAGAGATTCTATGCAATAGAAATTAGAAATGAACAGCAGTAGTGGAAGGGAAAAGGAATGATGAGAAAAACCATTTCTGCTAGATTATTTCATAATACAATGAATTGGAAGGTCATCATCATGTACCATATAACTTATTATTCGCGATTTCAAGAAATATGTGTGCTTGTGCTTTCCTACCATATAAAAATCTGAAAGGAAGAGGATGGATGAGATACATACAAGAAAACGTAGATATCCAGGAACATGCCATTAAATAATATGCTGTTTTGAGATATGCATGTAAATACATAGCTTAAATGGTAAGTATGCGATGGGAAATGGGGATATCCAATACTTTTTCGAGGAAGTTATAATAGGTGCACATGTACTTATTCCTACTGAAGAGTTGAAAGTTTAGAATTCATTGAAATGAATCCACCAATACTATATGAAAAGAACTGCTTACGTAAATGTATTGTGAAATTCCTGTGAATAATTCTTTTATTCAGCTTAACATGTTAAAGGTGAAGGAAGAATGAACAATCTTATACCGACATTTAAAAAATATCTTTGAAAATGACATTATTGCATATCTTGCATTTTTCGGTTTACAAACAAGCATTTGAATTCCTAGCACGTTAAAAGTATGTGTGTGGTAATAAAAAAGTACAGCGATTATTGGTATATTATACTTTTGAATTGCTTATTTTAATGCGCTTTTTGTCTTAATAGATCGGAAGAGCAAGTGGAAAGCTTCGAACTTTTATTGTGGAGCCCTTCTTACCTCACGCAGATGTACGTAAATAATACTGGATAAACTTGCGTTTTCATTTCTTGAATTTATGACTTGAGTATGATGCAATGGAATTTAATATACTTTGTTTACGGTAGAATGAGGAATCCTATGTATGCATTTACTCACACCGACAAGGCGACACCATTTTATTTCACCATCAAGGTGGTGTTGATATTGGAGATGTTGATGCAAAGGCCAAGACATTGTTGGTTCCCATTGATCATACACCTAGCGTGGATGAGCTGAAAACAAAATTGCTAACCGAAGTTACGGCCGACAAGAAGGAGTAAGAAAAAAATCGACAACTCCTTTCCAACAATTTAATTAATTTTTTTTTCAAACGAAGAATTTTTACCAAATTAAATTTCTTTTTCTCTTTAGACTTATTGCAAACTTTATCAGCGCTCTTTACAAGGCCTACGTTGATCTGTACTTTACATATTTGGAGATTAACCCTCTGGTCATTACAGGAGGAAAAATCTATATGCTTGACCTGGCAGCCAAGCTGGATGCTACTGCTGATTTCATGTGCAGAGGAAAGTGGGGAGATGTTGAATACCCTCCTCCATTCGGAAGAGATGCATACCCTGAAGAAGCGTACATTGCTGATCTTGATTCAAAATCTGGAGCCAGTTTAAAGGTAAAGTACACAAAGTCTGAATGATCAAATGTTTTTACCTTGGAATGAAACGATGAAATTAAAAGACGTAAAGACGACATTAAACGTTTGCTTATACTTTGTAGCTGACACTATTGAATCCCAATGGAAGAATATGGACTATGGTCGCTGGTGGTGGTGCTTCTGTCGTGTATAGTGACACCGTTTGCGAAATGGGTGGTGCAACGGAACTTGCAAACTACGGCGAATACTCTGGTGCTCCATCTGAGCAACAAACTTATGAGTATGCAAAAACCATCTTATCTTTAATGACCAAACAAAAACATTCGCAAGGAAAAGTATTGATAATTGGAGGAGGCATTGCCAACTTCACCAACGTCGCATCAACTTTCAAGGGAATTGTCACAGCCCTTCAAGAATTCCAAACCCGCTTGCAAGAGCATAAAATTTCCATTTTCGTTCGTCGCGCTGGTCCCAACTACCAAGAAGGTCTTCGTGTAGTTCGTGAAGCTGCTGTTGAGCTCGGTATTCCTATGCATGTTTTTGGCCCTGAAAGTCATATGACAGCCATCGTTGGTATGGCTCTTGGAAAGCGCCCAATCGCTAGCGAATCAGGAGAATGCCCAAGCACTACTGCTAATTTTTTGCTTCCCAGCGGACAAAACACTATTGTATGTTTAAATATCATCAAACTTTATGTTTACTTTGTTCATATTAAACAAAAGTAAGGTTATCATTGTTTGTTATATTACAGAAAAGTCCCCCGGCATCAAGAAAAGTATCTGAGATCACTCCAGCGTCGAATGCTACCGCTAACGACACTGTGTGCAAGGGAGGACTTTTCAATCGTAATACAAAGTCTATAGTCTGGGGAATGCAAACGAGAGCGGTCCAAGGAATGTTGGATTTCGACTTTGTCTGCAGTAGACCGGAACCTTCCGTAAGATTTACACAAGGCGATCAAATATGCTGTGTATGTATGTATTTCATTTCAATAATATGCATGTATATAAATATGCAAGGCATAAGACAATTGTGTGCATTTTTGCTTATATTTTCCGAGCGTGACCTCAAACTATCGCTAACAAAGAACATATTATGTATGTAATTGTTCCAGGTTCTAAAACAAGAGCTAGGAATTGGTGGCGTTATCAGCCTTCTATGGTTCCAAAGACCCCTTCCCCCATCAGCTTGCAAGTTCATTGAAATGTGTTTGATGGTCACTGCTGACCATGGACCTGCTGTCTCTGGGGCACACAATACGATTGTATGTGCCCGTGCCGGAAAGGACCTGGTCTCATCTCTAGTTTCTGGCTTGCTCACCATTGTAAGCTAATCTAAATACTCACTTCCCAAATTATATCCAATATATTCATTCATTCACCTCATAATCATTTGAGGCAACCACGAAATATGGAAAGATGGCTAAGTAAATTTCACTATTTTTTATAATTACAGGGTGATCGATTCGGTGGAGCTTTGAACGGTGCTGCAATTCAATTTAGTGAAGCGTACGATGCTGGATTAATTCCAATGGAGTTTGTCAATTCCATGAGAAAGAAGGGACAACTCATTATGGGCATTGGTCATCGTGTGAAATCTATCAACAATCCTGACATGCGTGTAAAAATCATGAAAGAATTTGTCAAGGCTAACTTCCCAACGACACCACTATTAGATTACGCGATGGAGGTTGGAAGACTCAGTTGTGCAACAACAATTGATAAAAATTCTCTCTGTGATGTAGTAAATAACTGACTCTCTTGTGAACAAATTTATAGGTAGAAAAAATTACCACTTCCAAGAAACCAAACCTTATTCTCAACGTCGATGGTGTGATTGCGGTAGCTTTTGTCGATTTCCTCCGCAACTCTGGCTGTTTCACCAGGTTTGTAATTCAAGTATATTAGTATATTCTTTTAAATTGTAAAGTGGGAGGAAAAGTATGGCGTACATTAAATTTTTGATGATTAAATATATAGAGAGGAGGCGCAAGAGTACATTGACATGGGCTCTATCAACGGATTGTTTGTACTTGGACGTAGTATTGGTTTCATTGGTCACTTCATGGACCAGAAGAGACTCAAGCAAGGATTATACCGTCATCCTTGGGATGACATCTCTTATGTTCTACCTGAACAATACAACAACTAAAGAAAGAATCGTTTTGCTTTCAAGATACTCCACTCCACGAGAAAGAGTTTTGAAGGAATCTAAATGTCTCTAAAGTTTCTCAGTAATTATGTTCTGCGCTACACAAAAATTAGCTATTATTATTATTATTAAATGTAATTAGGCGTCGACTACGTGATGCTGATAGTAGAGTGACCTAGTGTTCAAGGATAACAGTCGAAAGAAAAACAAAGTGATGCTAGCATTCCTTCTTAGAATACTTATAAAAATGAAATTTACGAACAACAAACTACTAAGCTGTAGTTTTGTTGAATCTACGTCCAAAAAAGCCGAATACATATCAGTCAAAAGAATGATACATATCAGTAAAAAAAATGTAGTAAGTATAATAGAATATAACAATCATAATGAAGAGCAAATATATATATATATATATTATATGAAGTGATTCGCAAAAAAAGAAAGAATATACTCCTAATTAGGCCTCCACGAGAAAATGTTCGGACCGTAGAAATACTAAAAAAAATAGAAAAATTCATTTATGTGTCATCTGTCTACCTACATGGGTACACATGTATATTGAGATATGAATACTGCTAATTTTTTCCGTAAATATAATTTTATGTGTACTTGACTTAATTGCATATTTTAACATTTTTCCAGTTTAGGATTTTAGATTGGTTAATACAAGGCTGGTTTATTTTATTGATAGACATGATTTCGAGTTTTAAGGGTAACGTTAAGTTATATCTCCTGATTTGTATGTATTCATATTATAATGATTATCAGTTACAGTTTGTCTCTGAAAAAATACATTTCAGGAATCAACACACAATATTTATGGATTTCAGCAGATATTTTTATATTACATAGTAGTACATTAATCAAATGTGTGTATTTAATTCTCAGTTTTGAAAATCATTTATTTACCTAATTGTGGAACTGATACGTGAATGTAATAATAAAAATAAGCTACGCTACATACATACCATTTGCAACGTGTGATTTAGGAAAATCATTAAACTTGTAGAGTAAATTAATTTTAGCCATATGAAAGCGTTGGCGAGGAGAGTATAGAGAGTATCCGTTGAAATTATGCCCTATCATGCACATACCACTTTATGTTACTTCTGGTTTGGGATCTCTTATTTTTTACGAGGAGACCTTCTAAGTGACACTGGAGTTTCTTGAGCTTGTCGCTTTCTCGATTTCTTTTTAGATGACGCTTCAGGAACAGTAGTGTTGGTGTCTAGATGAAGAAGCAAAGAAAATGTCGATTAAGTTTTATTTGAATTTGTGTGTAAATTGTCGCGAGTTGCCAACCTGCTCGTTGCAAATGACATTCCTGATTCAGCAAAGCATTATTTTCAGTGTCACCGTTCACAGGTTTGGAATCAATAAGACTCACTTCATCCCTAAAGGTCACTGACTTTACTTTAAGTATTGGTTTCATTTCGGTTTGCGTGCTTTTGTCTTCCAAGAATCTCCAAATTGCTTCAGAATAGATTTCACTATTTTTTAGAGCTTTTTTCCTATGCGTGTCTTCGGTGTTCTGAAGTCCACCTTCATCTGTTTGGGAAGCTTGAGAAATGTGTCGAGTTGAACTCTCGTCCATAGTTAGAAAAGAAAATGGTGCATTATCTTTCGGCATACTCACAGTCAAATTACTGTCCTTTTCTACCAACGGTGTTTTCGTGTCGTTATTATCATCAGTTGCCGGAAACACTTTAGTATTAATTACTACGGTACTAATGACCGGTAGGTCGTCTGCGACCTGTTCATCATCATTGACGTCGGAAAATTCAGCGGGTCCCCATACAAGTTCCTGCCCTACTGGATTCTGCTCTTCCCCATGTCTATATTGTCGCCAAAACTCCATTAGTTTTAGAAACGACATGCCTACACATGCATAATGAGTTTTCAGTTGGACAACCGTCAACCCCAAATTTAATTAATAAAATTACTTGGCTTCATAATGCAATGAAATTCTATAAGATTGAGCATATATACCAAGTTGGTAGATTGCTTGTTTCAAGATCAGGATCAAGATAGTTTAGTTTAAACAGGTAAACCAGTTCCCAAATTTACTTTGTTCGTGCAAGAAATCTACTACTAGAGCGCTTGTCGCACGATACCAGTGACGCTTAGGTACATGTATAAACTTTTACAACAAGCTTTTCCAGCGGCGTTCCTTGATTAACTATACGTATATATAATCTAGATGAGGTGACGCGTGCATAATCCAAATCTGAAGTTTTTGAGGAGATATATACAGGTACAATGCCATGGTGTTCAATCAAACCACACACCCAAGAACTCTGCTCTTTGGAATGTCAATTTTTCCAAAGCTTCTACTCAGCTTTTATCATATGTAAGGGAATTTCAGATAGTTTGTGAGAATACAGTCATTATCATAGCCAGAGATAAGATCATATTCAGAAAGCTCGAAAAGTGCATCACCACCACTTCACTGCTGTAGGTATCAAGACAAATTTCATTGTTATCAAAATGGAGGACTCGCCAATCTCACTTACCACGATCGACGACCTTCCAAATGAAGTATGTGTTCCTTGTTTATAAACAAGTGTCGTTTAGATTTTTACGAAATTCATCAGTAATATCGAGCACTTTTAAGTTGTTGTACCCGTACCGCACATGTTTTCATTTCAAACAGATACATCTAAGAATTTTACTCAATGTAGACCCCAAACATCTCAGTAATGCCATTTTGACTTGCAAAAATTGGTACACCATTACCGATGAAATGATCGGAAGAAAACTGTTTGTGGGAAGACAGTGTCAATTAGTTCCTCAAGATGAAGATCGATATGTCCATACGTATGTGGACATTTCAGAAATTGGTAACATAGGCATTCGTGAGTGCTTTGTAGGTGAAGTCGCTGAACCAACCCGTAGCATGACGTTGTGGACGCGTTTGCTCTCTAAAATAAAGTTTAGTACTATGATTATCAACCAATCTACTTGCATTATTATCTTTTTGAACGTTAAATGTTTCTTTTCCACCTTCCTCTACCTAATAAATGAATAGGGAAACTTTGTTCAGCGAGGCTAAAGATCCAGAATTCAAATATCCACACCTAGTACAAACACTTCATTTTGATGGTCCCATTCCTGCACCATATTTTCAATCCATGGTAAAAGATTTAGCCAACCTAACCAGAGTGGAATTTCATATGATGGCGTTTTGCACTCTGACTTCATCGAGTCTTTCCGGTTTAGGGCAAAGTTGGAGGGCACTACGTGACGTCAGTTTTTGGGGACACAAGTTAACAGATGGATTATTTACGGATTTTTATGATTCTAAAAACATTGTCCCAAACTTGACAACGTTCCTTTTGAACAGTTTTCGAGGTCTTTCCTACTTTGCTCTGGAATATCCCTTCGACCTTCGAGATGATAGAGTACTTACTCGGGAAGTGCTCTCATTTTTAAAGCGTCATAACAAATTGACCACTATGAGAATCTGTATGAATATTCCCATTCCCGAAGAGGGGACAACAGCAGACTTTGACTCATTCGAAGACCGAGAGTGGGTTAAAGATGCTAGAGCAGTTTCTAGAACGCTGCAATTAACCAGTTTGGAGTTGATTGTTAGTAGCATGCGAAGAGTTCGTTTGACAAAACTCTGGATGACTTTTGTGGAGCATCAACGAAAACTTAAGACAGTCACAATTCTTTCTTTTAGAATCCCATCAAGCCTACTCTGTGCTATTTGCGAAAACAACAAGGCATGCTTGAAAAAACTCTTCATTTCTAGGATTTTAATGAACAACGCTAATCGACCTGTTCAATTAGACGCCTCCATTCTTACACCTTGTGCCAAGTTAACAACTCTAACAATGGAGGGCATGCTACATAACGCAACAACACCAGGCTTGACATCCACCAGACTTTTGCCGCAATCTCTGATAAGTGTGGAAATTGGAGGATTTTTACTACTTCATAATGATGCTCGTGATCTTTTCTTTGATCTTCCCAATTTAAAAATTATATGCCTGACGGATATTGGAAATCGTGGACAGTTTGGGCTCACAACAGAGGCAGTGCAACAAGTCATTGCAGCTAGAAGAATTGCTAAAGTAAATATGTATCGCTGCATTTGTGGAGAGTTCCCAGCCGCAGGGTTTCATAATGGCAACCCAGAACGTCAAGTTTTTATCAAACAAAGGCCGTATGAAATTTTGGAGATGATAATAAACGAGGAAGGCTATTATGAGAACATGCACAGACAAGCTTTGGTCGAGGATTTGACTATTGATTGACATTTAATTACTGGAAAGAAAAATAGTAAACTTGTCAAAATCTTTTGTTCATAATAACATGGAAAAATCATTTTTTTGAATTTTGTTTTGGAAATTCAATGTCTAATAATTACAACTTATTTTATCCATTTTTATATTGCATCAACCACGCATTTTTAACAATTTTAGTAGAAGTGATACAAATTTCTCCAATCCAATGCAATGCAAATTGCAATGTGGTCCTGCAGTCTACAGTACAGTACATACTTGGTACATATAGTATAGTGCTGAAAGCTAGCTTAGTGTTAGTGGGTAGAACATGCGATCCGACAACATGAGAAAGCCAAATGACATTGAGTGTGGCTCCAACCGGCAAACCAGAAGTACATCGATTGGATGCGATGATTAGCATAAAAGTTTTTTTTATCTTCAATGATAAAAGTTTCAAAATATAAAAATTGTCATTTTAATACACAATCATCTATAAAATTAAATTTCGTATTAGGAAGTGTACTATATAATTCTGTTTGTGTCGTTATTTTTGCTTTGGTTGCTTGATACACTAGAAGTTGCTTATAACTTTTGCATTTGGTTTGGCTGGGTAATTGGATGACACGATTAATACCTTTGAGATCATACTTCAAAGGATCATTTCTTTAGTATGTATGTTTCTCCACCTTAGCCAATTTGGCGAAGGAACAAACCTCGATGAGGAGGCATAATGTCATCGCCTTAGCGTGAGGCGGTACCTGGATGTCTGCTAGGGCGTTCAGGTCCACGATGACCGTTCCGGTTGAGTTTCGGTTCATTCGGAGGGCGATGACATAGTCTGAGAGGTTACAATATAATCAAAAGAAAACTTCTGCGAAGTGATGTAGGTGGAGTGGTGTGGGGCAATGGATGCACGTCCGTAGTGCAAATTAAGTAATGCGAAATGGTGTGAGAAGTAAAACGAATGATGTAAATGGATTTGCTCTAATGAATTATTCAGCGTAAAAAGTGACGTAAATCAAATCAGTAATTTATTTATTCGTTTCCCTTCTTTTATTGTGACAATATACATACATTGTTCGCTTTTACTGTTAGTCCTTTTTAGTAATCGTTTGTCGAGAGTCCCGCATCTTTGTAAGAACATTTGTGCCAGAAGAGATCTTGAGAATCCTACAAAAAAACAATGGAAGGGAATGGAGAAACCTCGAACACATTTATATGACTGATGACTACTCTCTCGTACCTACTGACGGATGAGTTCATAAAGTTTAAAGTAGAGTTGAGAGAATAGATGATATAAACTTAAACAAAAGCTTACTTCATCGCTAAATATGGCTGATAAGTAGCGAAATATACTAAGAGAATAATAGGGAACAGGCCCATCCATGATTCTTCAAGTTTATTAGCAATCGCAACAAGACTTAAATAAGCACATCTTTCTGCTGTCATTTTTTTGTCAGTTGGTTTTTGGTCTTCTCCAAATTTCTGAAATTAAAATATAATGACAGTGATGAGCAGAACAATCTACCACTTGATTTGAAATAATCAGACAGACGTGCCTGAAATGAAAATATCTTACTTTGCCAGCTTCGGTGGTGAAAGCTTCTCTTAAAACTCCTGAAAATACAGGACCTGGACACAATAAAGTGATTGGCACCTTATTCCCAATTTCACTACGAAGACTCTCAAAATACCCCTGAAAAATCACAATTTAAAAATAATACCTAGTAAATGACAGCACATTTTATTAAGATCTCAACAATGTTTTATGATTTCGTACATGGAGTGCATATTTTGAACCAGTATAGGACGCCGAAAACGGTGCTCCAAATTTACCAGCTACTGAGGAAGTGACAGCAAGTTGGCCTTTTTTATTGGCTAGAAAATGCCGGAGTACAATTCTGTTGAGATTAAGGATGGAAAACACATTTAAATCAAAGAGGTTTTTGTCCACCTCAATCTCGATATCCACCCAGTTGGCTCTCTGGGATCTTCCAGCGTTACTGATAAGTATGTCCAGCTAAAGTTTGAAAGCAACGAAAAACCAGTTATGCCATAAACCATTTACATATTACTTACTGTCTATCGTCACATCACAGATTTAAATTGACCAAACCAGTAGATATTTTTTAGATCAAACTTTCCAGACAGTCAATATTTCTGTACAGCTTACTCTTCCAAAATGGTCCAAAATTTTCTGTAATGCTTGCTCGTGACTGGAATAGTTTGTCATATCCATTGGAAGCACCAAAATGTCGTCGCTCTTCAATTCCTTATTAATTTCTGCATATTGTAAAATTTTAGCAATTAGCCCAACCTGTAGACTTTCTTCAAAGTCATTTAAAATGGTCATTTGACAGTAAACACTGTGTTGCAATAAACTAACCAAGACATTCCGATTTTACACGATTAAGTTCGTCCTCCCGTCTAGCTGACAAAACTATTTTCGCGTTACATTTCGCTAATTCTTTTGCAAGTCCCTCTCCGATTCCACTGGAGGAACCGGTGACCCACACAACTTTGTCGCCGAATGCTTCCGCTACAAGAAGATTAATTATTATAATCTGTTCAGTTTAGTCATTAGTGATACATGATTAGAGATTGTATTCTTGTGACAATTTGGGTACGCTTATTTTGCGACTATTGTTTACCTGGGCGTTTGCCATATTGTGAGTAAAGAAAGGTTAGAATATCTGAGTCAGATAAGCAAATAATGGCAAGACATATTGAGAAAAAGAGTATTATGGCTACCCACATTAAACTAAAATCCATTTTGACGTCACTTTCAATTACTGAAAATCTCAATGATCCACTATAGAATAATCAAGATGTGAAACACGTTTAGGAACAAGTCGGCTTGTCAGCACTGGTAGACTAAAATGTGATATTTATAAAATGGATATTATTATCATGTCCTTCTTCTGAGAATCCAGTTATGTGTGTTGTTTGTTACCAACTCCATTACCGACTACATTTTGGGATATCCCAACTAATTTAGTGAATTACACGGTCACAAGCCGACTCACAACTCGAATAGTTGTGTTGAAATGTTCAGTTTATCCGGTGTGTGAAAACTGGAAACAGACAACTTGCATTCAGTTCTCATGAGGTACATAATGTTTTACTGACTAGAGACTAAAGACTATGAGTTCACTCGTCAGTTCATATGATAACGATAACCTTGTGATTAACATTGCCAGTACCAGCAGCAGGAGCATAATACACGGTGCATCAATCTTCCAGTGTGTTTAATGCAAACTGGTTCATTTTCGTTAGTATACAGCTTCACACAGCAACAAGTCCATTCCATCATTCCCATCATGAGCCCATGCGTGTCCGTCCACAAAATGTGAATAAGCTGAGGATGGAGGAAGACCACCATCAGCATGCGGTGTCAGTGTTGTCAATTCATGATTTCTTGATGCCTGTATACCCTCATCATCAGCGTTATTCTGTTTTACCAGCTACAGAGGTCGTACAGTTGTCTATAGTTAAAAGACAATTCAGTTAACCCACGGCTGGTTGTACAAGTTCAAAAAATGTATCAATTTTGAACTCGTCAATAATAACCCAGCAAAAATATTTGCTTCAGATATTCAAGACAACACAACATTTTTCTTTGCCAATTTTATGAGCAAAACAAAAATAAGCAAAATCTTTTATTCAAATTCGCTATTATATCAGCGATTGTACAAGCAATTTATATGAGGACAAATATTTGAAATACCAAAGGAAAACCCACTACAGATACACCTACGCGTGGGCGGTTTAATCACAACTTGCTGCTAATTATTACAGAAAAAGAAATATTTTTGTAGAAAAAGGAAGATGCTTTTACGCCTCTGTGTACTTGTGTCAAAACTTAATGCTTTCGTCTTTTGATCGTATATAGACATTTTTACTTCCGCGTGTAAAAGTCAGCATCATCCCTAATTCAGGCTCCCTTCTTCTTGGCTCTCGACCAATCTCTGAGTTTCATAATTCTCCCAGACACGCTAAGCCATCGCCACAACCTACAAAATTGCAGAATTTAAAAGGAAAAACAAACGTGACAATCTCAAATTGCTATTTCGTGACACATTTCTTTATGCTTTTGTTGGGCACATTTAAGACACCATTGGTCGACAACCGTTTACATATAGCTAAACAAATGCATGTGCAAAATGAAATTTTGAAATAATGATTATTAATCTAGGCATTATTACGACTTATTTGCTCGATATGCAAGACTGATAGGGTGAATGACGTACACCTAGCTAAGTTGTAGGAAGGGATACACAAAACACAAATGACATCCAACATTCAACTAGCTTGTTAGCAATCCCTACAAGGGAAAAGATTGAAAGAAGAAAAAGTAAATTATATAACTGCTTTTAATTTGTATTAATTGCAGTAAATTCTTTATTAATGTAATTTATTTCCACCCAAAAGGGTTTAATGGTTTCACTCATCCCTTAATCTCTGTTGACGCTTCATTTACTTGAAATACAGCAAATATTGACATCTCGGTATAGCGTTTCAATTTGAATCTTAACTTTTCTCATTTTTAAGGCATTCTAAAGTAGTATTAAATGTTCGTCTTAGAACAAAGATGATGATCCTGCAACTGAAATAAGGGTACATAAACTATGATCCTGCTGGTATTCCAGCGACAGAGCTAGTAGCCGCGAGATGTCCTCTATGCACCTCTCAGAAAATTTTTACAGTTGCTTTGTTTATTGGAGAAGGTACAAAATTTGTACTACAAATCAAAAATATTTCTGTCTCAATTTATTATATGTAGCTCTAGTTCAACTCTGTCTCGGCGTTCAATCAAAAAAGTTGGACAGTTGACTTCGTTGAATTGTGATGATATGATGTGCATATCCTAATTTCGGAAATAGTATTGAAGAGAGGGAATTTTAGTGACTGTTAAATGTTATTTGAAATGCCTTGGTCAGATGTAAAATGCAATGGAGGTAGAATAAGGCATGAATGTAAATACAAGCAATGGAATTTTGCTGTAAGTCAAATGATAAGTTTATATTAGTCAGAAATATTAATACAGCAATTAACAGTAAAGAATAAATAGTAGCTGGACAGCTCAGGTTGCTTGAGCTGTGTCTGAGAAGGTAGTGGACAAAGAACTTACTTTGAGTAATTGTTTTACAGTTTCACCATTGACAATTGAGGCGAATGTATGATAAGAGAGCGTTGAACGGTCAGAAGGACAGTTCTCTAGATAATTACAATATTTTAGTGCACGTAGGCAATATCTCATTAACAATAGATCACAATGAGATGCTTAACCTAAACTTCAGTAAAAAATGGTAATGCAAAATCCAGTATAACATGATAATCTAAATGCAACATTATTTAGGTGACAATCTGTACATAAAAGTATGGTCTATGAAATTAAGTCAGATTGAGATGCAAGGGCCACAGTTCTTTTTTCAGGTCCGGGATGGATTCTAGGTGTGAAGATGTAAAGGTTGAAGTCAAAAAGTATTTATAAATTTAAAAAGAAAAAAGATTTGACGATCAATATCAATGCGCTTAACACATCTCTTCACATGAGTAAATTTTTCTAATATACGAGTGGAAACGATTACTTTTAATGAGTGAAAGCACAAGTTGTCTTACCAAAAGGCTTTCCTGCAAAATGCAACATCTGCAACAATTTCCGGGGGTAAAACAGTTCATCAAAATATGGAAGCGTACCTAACTACTACAATCATAAGTAGACTCAAGTGATGCTGATTAGTAGTAGCTTTCTTTGATCTGCATTAATGCTAGTGAAGCTTGTAAAATCTGTTCAAAATGTTTTGTGGAAAATTACCAAAGGAATTTCTGTAATGCCAAATGCCGCTACATCATCAAATAAAATGATTGAGCAAAATCAACTACTTTAGCAAACCAATTAATAGTATTCTACCTGATTTTATGAAGCTGAACGTTTTCTATGATTTATTATTAGTTAGGCGGACTTGATAACAAAATACATACTAACACAATGTTTGTGTCTTTCCCAAGAAAAACATCTCAGTGCCATCAGTCTGAAACGCTCAGGCAACTAGGTATACAACACAGTCTATTTAGCTATTCATCATGAATGGTTTATTTCCTACAAAGAACTGAACAAACGTATACGCACATCATACGGTTTTCCAGTCAGAGTTTAATGTAATCAAACACATTTTCCCTAGAGTCGAAAATCCAATGCATCATCATATTTATGCCACACACCACGAATAGAGATAAATATCATAAGAAAAAGTCACGATTTGAAAAGGATAAAATCCAGCAAGTAATTGATAATAAAGGTGATCTTCATCTTGCCGACTTGTTGATACTTTTATGTATTCACCATGCATTGAAGACATTAATTTGGACAAAAATGAGTTACAATTTACAACTACACTGAATTTTCTATCTTTTTTAAATCATATAGTGGATCAGATATGGAATCAATAAATATGAAAACGCTTATGTACATATGTACGTATGAAATATAGTTTATTGCTTCCGTGAGGATTTTTAAATGTGCCATAATTTTGTTTTTTGGTGTTACAACAGGTAAATGATTTCGTACAGCAATGGAAAAGACATTTCCTTTTTCCCGAAGTGCATGATATTCTTTTACGTAACTTTTTATTTCGAATTGTTCGCTGTAAAATGAGTTACAATTTACAACTACACTGAATTTTCTATCTTTTTTAAATCATATAGTGGATCAGATATGGAATCAATAAATATGAAAACGCTTATGTACATTTGTACGTATGAAATAAAGTTTATTGCTTCCGTGAGGATTTTTAAATGTGCCATAATTTTGTTTTTTTGGTGTTACAGCAGGTAAATGATTTCGTACAGCAATGGAAAAGACATTTCCTTTTTCCCGAAGTGCATGATATTCTTTTACGTAACTTTTTATTTCGAATTGTTCGCTGACAGTTGCATCAAATTTAGTGAGCGCGCACAGTCTACATTTAATGATCAAAATGTATAAATTTACCTACATCTTTCAAGTAGGTCTCGACTCGTGAAAGTGCTTCTGAAATTGGTCAATATAAACATCTTCTTGAGACTGACCGTGCATGAAATCTGATTCAAATTCATAATAGCAGATTTATGCTCTTTTTGATAGATTAAATGTTTTCATAAGGCACAATAGCATATTATATCTTTAGACTTTAGAGACTGGCATACGTATACGTGCTACTTGAAGTAATGAAACAAAAGATATCACAAACTACGTAAATAGTGTGCATACATCTTTGTCTCATTACTTTCATTAACAAGCTAAACTTATGGCATTGTTGTACACAATTGGACAGATTATTATTATAAGGATGTGGTGTTATGATAATATATCTTTTCACGGACATTTGAGTTTGCTTGAAGTGGTGGTGGTGGTGGATGAGGAGAAGGGGTTGAGTGAGGAAAAAAATAAAATGTGCAAAATGAAAGTAGTAGAATTGCTTGCTGTAATCTTTAATCTCATAATCCTCCCGACAGAATGGGATGATTAACTGCAAAAAAACAAAACTGCTCATCTTCAACTTCAAGCTTTCTTAACCACCACAGACGCCACCGCAATGAGCTCGCTATCACCGAATCATCAATTCAACAGTACCGTGTTCATACGGTGCATAAAAAATAATGGTAAAATTTAAGATAGTGAAGGTATATAAGTAATGATGACTGATGAACGCGTAAGTTATTTTTAAGTTCATCTCCCCCACAACATCATATGTAGTTTCAAAGGGAAAAAGTGCAAACCTCATCTCTGAGACCCTCTTAATTCATCACCGCTCCGCCAAAACCATCAATATTGTCTGATGAGTAAATTTATTAAGTAGATGAGAAGTAATTAAAACCAAGCAATTTATGTACGTATTTACGAAGCTGCAAGCTGTAATTCATATTGCGAATCATTAACCGCTACCTCGCCTTTCAAAATTTTATGATGTTATTTACATTTCAGTTGTTGGTCAATCAATAGCATCACTCACTAGTGATGGCATTTGATGCCATTCATCACCGTCATTTCTTATATAGCTTCGTCCAGCCCAAAACGTTGAGGACTTGAAAGTTCGAAATAAAAATAAGATGGAGACTAAATGCAATGGTCTACAGACTCAAATATGTAAAGCGATTGAATTGAATGCTAGTCAGTGACAACATGTCGTAGCTTTTATGATGTAGCAAAGATGCAAAAACAAGACTTTTTAAGGGGCTAAAAGAACACAACAACTTTGAGTTTATTGATTCAAATTGGAGATTCAAACCTAATAGTAACAAGTGATACAGTCCAATACCCGCATTTTGGTGTGGAGGTGGAACTTATGTAATAAAAAGAATTTTTCATTAGGGATTTGTACAAAGTAAATCAACCATGGAAAGAAATATGCGGAAGCTATAATTAGATTTTTGAATGCGCTTCGAATTCCACTTTTTATTAAAATTGCACGCTAACTTTATAGTATTTCAAGCATTTCAGGAATTCATGTGCGTTGAATTGCATGCTTTGAAAAGGCATCATATTATTACCATAATTTGTAAATGCCAAATGCGCTTCAACGACCTACAATCTGGTAAAAACAAAACTTGTGAACAGCATGCAATAAATGTACATAGTACATACATTCCTTTCATTGATAAACAAAAAAAACAGCTTTACTGAGCCGTCCTTTGTCCGATGACTCTCAACATGTTATGATAACATTGTGATCAATATATTACTGGACGATGCCAATATGTCAACTTTTAGGTGACATACATACTTCACATTATATTTTAATTAAAATCTTCCGCATGAATACACGCTTTATTATGTATTTTTTACAGATGCAAAGTTGCAACCAATTATCATTTGTGCAAAGAGACGAGGAATTGACGTAAAAATGAATATGATCAATCAAAAACAAATAACTTTCATTGAGATGATGGGCAAAAAATGAACATAAATATCTGACTGTGTGCATCGACGACAATTATATTAATGATAATTGTAAAATGTTTATAGTCTATTCGAAACAAATTGTATTCATTTCCGAACTCTATAATAAGCTGCGTGATGTAATAGCATGAATAATAGCAAGGCTGTTCGTTTACCAAGATTTTAGGGCACACTTTCTCAGAATTGAAGTGGATGCACAACATTTTCTGACATAATAAAAGCAGTCTTTTATTCCCCTGAATAAAATGAGACCAGCCGATACCCTCAATCCGAATTTGAACAAAGCTTGTCCTTGCAACATCATTGTCTGTTTTTATTATCATTGGAATTTCATTTGCCCTTTTCTAAAATAGTGTCAACATCAATAAAGCTAAATAAAAATAAGTCTGTTGTAGTAGTAATGAATTTTAAGCCTTTGCTCCTTCTGCTCATCACAACCAAACACGAGTTTTTAAAGCATCGCGTCATCATCCCCACCTGAATTCTGCAAATTGATGTCATTGAAGGCTTGTTGCATATCCAAAAAACCCATCATTATTACGACAACAAGGTATGACTTAATTTCACTGTACTTATACTTTCGTTGTTTGCTTATTGTCACATCATCATGGAGTCCTTCTATACCATGTAGGTATCTTCTCCGTACTTAAAAGAGCATCATAGTGACTCATTATTATTATGATAAAACCCCTTTTCAAATGTCTGTGACAAGACAAGAGACATTTTTGTTCGAAAATGTGAAAGGAAAAGAATTTGATATAATAAGAAAATAATAATGCAATAGCTTCTTCTTATGTAACTTTTTTGTACAAAAAACTAATAACTTTGACAATTGAAAACATTTCATTAGATTTAGTGTACGCACAGCTTAAATGCATCCAAAATGTACATTCATTAGAAGTGCAGCGTGAGGTTTTTTCGATGATATGTTGGTAGGTATATCTAGCTGGGTATTTTCATTTTATGCATAAACAACGCTAGTAGTTTTTAAAATATTGCGACTCCACAGTGGGCTATCATTAGACATGCATCAAGGAATGAGAATGGGATAACAATATTCATAAAATAATCGTTATATTCACTAATTCTTCTTTTTGATGAGTTTCAAGTTTTCCCTTGATTGTTAGGTTGCTGATCTTACGCTACACTGCATATTACCCACACACAATATACTTGTGTGATTGTAAATAAGGCTTATTATGCACTTTTAACAACTCTAGCTTGCACGAACTTGGGCCAAGTCAAACAGCATATCATTCAAACATAAAGCATCTTCCATCGGTTTTTGCTGACTATTTTGGAAATTTCTGCAAATAGTAATCCAATTTAACTTTACAATTAATGGTTAGCGTGTTTGCTGAAAGTACTTTTAATTAGTAGCCCTCATCAGCGGAAATACCACTTTTTATGATGATATGTAAAATAAAGTATATGCATTGCGTATAAAATGGTTTCTGCTTTAGCTTGCCGAAATTTATGCTATCTGGAATTTGAAATTTCAAGTAGAACCAGAAATTTGATCATTGTATAATGAAATTGCTGATTGCTGATATATAAATATTGGTACTCTTCCATGTCATTTCAAAGTATGAAATTTAATGTAAAGTTTATTATATCTTAGTCAATAAACTTCATAAGCCTGGTTTGCTCAATTTTTTAAAAAATCATTAATAAAATCATATTATCCGTATAATTTGCCAAAGGTCCATCGTTGAACAATACATTCGGTTCGGTTTCAATTGCACTTTTAATTGCTTCTTTTAACCAACGAAGAAAAACAAATGGCTAGTGGTGTGTTCGATTAGTGTTGAAAGCGCAAGTTGACATGTGCGGGTGATTAGAGAGATGATTACGCTGCGACTTTGCTTGCATACTCGTCATGTCTAGAGAGCAGTAGGTACTTTACGTAGGTACTATTACATCTATAGCTACTGTTGCCATTATAGTGTTCGCAAATCAAGAATCCCATTCAAAAGGCGTTATGGTGTTCTCTGTCTCTCAGGTTAATATCGACTAAACTGAGATACGTTATTGTTGTCGCAGCATTAAAAAGCTATATACTCACCGTTTGTTTTTGAAATCCATTTAGCCATTATTCACGCATTTTCATAGAATATCTTGTTAGCTTCTCATACCCACATCATGCGTGAGGGTGTCACGTTCCCCCGAAAAGCACAACACACAGTCCGCACAGTATCATCCTCCCTTTGTCTGTAGACTGTGTGCAAAATATGCATCCGTCTATTCTTTGCTACTTAATACATATACATCTATAACGTGCATCCGTTGCTTTTATTCGAAATGCGAAAAATATTCATGCACTTAAGAACTGCAGCTGAAAGCGGCAATTGTAATGATGGCAATGATTACAATTACGAATTTCGATTGTCAAAAGAAGGGAATCGTCTTTTTAGGGTATCGTTGTCTTTCGTTTTTGATGATATGAAGATGATGCTATTAGTAGGCTTGTCATAAGTTACCTCCTGTGATGTATGTATAAATGCATTAAAGTATACATCCGTATTCTTCATTTGCTAAATAGAACTCACGATCGAAACTTGCTTATCAACTGCATTGCAATTATAATTCAGAATATTAAGATTGGGACACAACCAACATTAGAGCTTTTACCTTCCTTTTTTGCGTGCACTTTGCATTTAATTTAAACAGAATTACATCCCCATTCGAATTAGCTTGTTGTTTGTTTCGGTTTGTGGTGATGACTAGTTTGCCACCGAAAGTGATCGTGAAGAGGTGAGATCGAGACAATCGAGCAATATTAGTCAAAACAGCAAATTAGACACGAGAAAACATCTTGTGTGATCCATTCAATCACAAACTCAGGACAACACAGTTGCCAGAAAGTATACATTTTTTAAAGCAAACAAAAGTGAATATTTCATCAGTTCCCTTGTGCCTTCACGATGACGTGCCATAAAAATACCGTTTTTTCTCTGCTCCTACCTTTAATTTTGCTTCATTTGGTAAGCTCAGCAAAAAACTCGGTAAGGCGGTATCATCATCTACCTGACTCGGATCATGCACATTCGTTTTACGTTCCGCAGGTAAGCGATTCAATCATTCTGGCTTCGTTAAAATCTGTTTCATCATCTTGTGCATTTGTATCTATTATATTCTTCAAAGTTCTGTTTCAATTAAGATAAAAAATCAAAATAGTTCCAAAAGTCTATTCCCGTTTCATATAGAATTCATATTTTTAATTGAAAAGAGCATGTTCAAATGTTTTCATTACAGTTGTATCATTCAGTAGAAAGTATCAGTGCATTTGAGCCGACTGCATATTATTTTATCTGGCCAAAAAAGTAATACCTACTCTCATGCACATGTATTTGAAACATTAATTTCCTTCAAAGTTGTTTCATTTTGCATCTTATACAGTGCAACAACGCCATAATGCTTTCAACATTACATTCTGTATTGTATTACACCAGTTAGCCATTTAGTCGAATTCTATGTAATTTTTTATTTCCAGTAGTAATCAGCTTTGATGTCTTGTCTGTCTATGTCATTTATTGAGAAACTTTTCTATTGAAGAAAGTTTTGTAGAAAATAGGTAATAACTTGGTTTCTCCGTTTTGTCGTGTCAAATTACATAGTAGTAGTAGAAAAGAAGAGTCTCACGAAAAAAAGCATATTATATATTTTGTTTGCTTTGTTCGGCCTTTGTCGTGGAAAGTTTATTCTTTATACGTTAAGTAGAAG
Source organism: Lepidocyrtoides sp. E14 (assembly GCA_027743805.1). Lineage (NCBI taxonomy): Eukaryota > Metazoa > Arthropoda > Collembola > Entomobryomorpha > Entomobryidae > Lepidocyrtoides > Lepidocyrtoides sp. E14. The sequence continues at coordinate 1,974 of JAHZMZ010002250.1, read as the reverse complement.
CCGCATAATATGAAACTGAAAACTTGTAACGCGTAAATTTTTCTTTGTTGTACGCATTGTACTGTATAAGTACATGCCACTAAATGCCTCCTTTATTATCTTCCATAGACATATAAAACCAATGTCACATTTAGGTATTCAAGCTACTTTGCCAAAAATAATCATTTAAAAAAATTCCACCTACAATTTTTAGTACCTACCGCAGAAACATTAGGTTATAAATTACTTTTAAGTCGTAGTATGCCTACTACGGTTTTGGACATTTACTTTACATTAATGAAATTTGTAAAAATAAATTCATATTTGCCACCTGCAAAACATCGTTCGTTTGATGAATTTCTTAACTTTTGTCCCCATTTCTAAAAGCAGCATAAATATTTCTAAAGTCAAAAGTGAATGGTTATACATGTATGTATGTACGTACTACGTACGTTCTTTCTTATGCCTCAGATAAGAGACTGTTAGAAGAGCACGGAAAGCTCAGTAAAATTTTCGGTACTATTTAAACAGATTTGTCACATGCACAGAAAATAAAATGAAATATCAAAACAATGTACAATTTATAGATAAAAACCCGACTCGTTAATGTCGCTAAGTCGCTATTTGAAATTGTTGCTTCACCTCAACACAGTACTATTTCTGTGATATATATTCATAGTGTAAACTGTGCGTTAATTTGATTATTTCTTATTGTGTTTATTTACTTAACCGCGTCAATCAGTTAATTGACAAAAGCGTGCATTAGGAAGCAGTCCGTATTTTTTCAAAAAAACTCTTGTTTGTAACGTGCAAACTTAATTTAATGAGTTTTTTGTGTAAAATGGAAAGGCAGAAATACGCGAGGGTTCATCAAATATTTCTTGTAATAAACATTCCAGATACTCCAATTGGAGGGACGTTCAAGCGTTCCTTGCATATTTTGTCTGGTATTAAATTTATTTTTCATGTGTGGGCGTAAACAAATGTTTTTATCATTCGCTTTCTCTGGGATGGAATAATAGACTTTGTTGCTTCCGCTTGAACGAACGTGCGCATTCAAACATTCATGATAAAAAATACTGACTGAGTGGTTAAAGAGGTCTGTACTACAAGCATACTTGTGGAATTACAGCAACCGAGTAAAACATGAATTCTAAATAAAATGAAATGAATTCAATGAAAACCATTCCATGATTCCATGATGAAATAATTTGAACAAAAATACGATCCTTTACATGCTATACAGCTAACTGGATTTATCTTTTATTTTCTGATTATTATCACAAGCTTGTTACACTTCCACATCAGGTTATTGGTTACAATTACCCAGGTCCGGGGCACCACAACAAACCTATCTTAGTAAGACATGAAACAATTGTTGCTTCAGCCTCATCGCCAACAGCAAACACAGCTTTGCCAGTGGTAGTCTTGAAAAAAGTTTCTACTACTGACCCACCAAGCCCACCGCCAACAACCAACACCGTTACAACCATGACCAGCCAAGCAGCCACAAAACAACAGCAACATCAAGTAATGACAACATTCAAGGTAACATGACAAGACACCTTCATTTTTGGCTTTCTTTCTTTCGACTAATAATAAGCTCCCAATAAAAATCTTTTTAGAAAACCTTCAAGAAACGCGATACTTTCAGTACCAGCTTCAGTATAAAGCCTGTAACCTAACGCTTGATGTACAAGTAAAGTTTTATATAAGAGATGCTTGAATAATAAGTTTCGCTCATAGCGTAATAACACCGACTACATCACAAGCATAATATTATGTAGGGAGGTGGTTGTCTACCCACAGTATAAATGTATACCATATGCGTCACGACATCACGGACTACGTTAGTGTACAGTATGTATTATATAATGTGCAGAATTAATTCATCTTACATCAATCACCAACTCGCAAGGAACAGGTAATCAACATTAGGTTATTGCGTTTTTCATGAAACTAGTGAAAATTTGTTTTCATTAATGTGTGCCAGGA
>JAHZMZ010002249.1:0-10771 GCA_027743805.1 Lepidocyrtoides sp. E14 | reverse complement strand
TAAGCATGTGATGTCAAACAAAGAGCCTTCATCTTTTGTTGCATGATCATCATATGCACTACCCGTTTGCTTCGACCAACCAAGTAGGCATTGTTAGCAGAGAAAAAGACATTTCATTACAATTGTCCAGCGAGAACAGGGCTGCACTTTCAGAGAAACTTTTCATTCATTCATTCATTCAAGATAGATATTTTCTTGGGATCAGGTTTTCTCCGGAAAAAGAACTACCATGTGTATGTATGTACGTCACTAGTTCTTTCCCAATGGATATAAAATGACCAATGAACTGGCAGTTTGAGAAATAAATGGGAAAGTTTTCATTTCGGTGATTAAACATATGTATAAAAGGGGACATAATATATACCATACTTCCTACGCAAGTACAGAACATGGCATAATGCCAATATTTTTAGGGATCAAGTAAATGGGGTATTTTGAATATAAAACAAATATGCTAATTATCCATGTTATATTTTCAATAAGTTGTCGCAATATAAGGATGAAAAAGAAAGAGTCTAGTTTTTTTTCCAATCTGAGGACACATTTGCAACTTATCATCATCGTCATCATCTATTCTAGCACAAGTTTGGTTTGAGTGAAAAGTAAAAATAAAACTTTTTTTTTTGCTCTCTTCTTTTCCACAGAAAGAATTTCCGTTCGGTCGATTTAAACGAATTCTAGAGGGTATTGTTAGTGGCACGCACAATGGACGCTGCACAATGTGAGTTGCTTCCTGCACATACATGTTGCCTGCTTAGAAAGCATCCGTTTAGGTCAGTCATATACAAAAAGAAGTAAACGTCTCGCATACAACTGCTTGAAATTGGAAAAGTTTTTGGGCGCCAGGCGGATGGAAACATTACTGGTTATTTTACCTCTTCCCCACATCCATAATATACAAATTCCCTATCATATCGCATCAATACTATCTTCTCTTTGCTCTTCCTCGGAAAGTAGCCAGACAAGCTACGGTTTCCCGTAAGATCGTAAATTACAGCAAAAAATTTCACTGGGAAAGACGGGTACCGCGCTTCTGCTTGGTTCAGAGGAAAGGAGTAAAAAGATATTCACGTAGAAATGAGAAATACATACAGTCGTAAGTACACCCGGTAAGTGATAAAAGTTAAAGGGGGAATTTGTCACTGAATCAGAAAAGTTTAAATGCTCGGCAACGTTTCTTCATATTAAGTTGATACTTTGTAAAATCATATCATGCCCATCATATACGTTTATTGAAATATTTACAATCACGGCCACGTTATACGTTGAGCTGTTTTACCAAAGAGATGAAGTGTAAGTGAGAACGATAAAATCCTTTTAAGAGCAAAAAGCCCCTGAAATGCGTCAGAAAGTATTGTATGTAGAAAAGTACCTACATAATGGATAGTTGTGCATTATTGCGTTTGACAAAATCATATAATGATGATAAAAAAAACTGTCAGTTGAACAGTTACAAATTCTGATCCTCCCATCATGACTTCTAATGCATATTATAAGCTTTTGCACTTTTGTGTTCGTCTTTCTTCTGTTTGCTGTTATGATGATGCAACTACCGAGAAAAAGAAGAGAAATATGTCTAGTAGGAAGCGGTGCACAGGTATATACAGTAAGTAAACCACATCTTTATTCCATCGTCTCCTTTGTTGTCGAAAACTAATATCTTTGTTACACAATAGAAAATCACACTCGATCTCTTCACTTTTCGTAACGTCGCTCCTCAGCTCTTCTACCATTAAAAGGGGAGATTCACAAGGCGCATCCCGGCGACAATAAAATACATGCTTTTTTTTCCTCGATATGAGCCTACCATTTCTCCACGATAAGCATCATGTTCCAGAAATTTGAGATGTATTCAAATAAGTTCAAAGTGAACACACTGACGACGATAAGAACCAACTATAAATAATTACGACAGGAGGAAAGGAAATCGCAGCATGACGTGCTTTCTCTATGACGTCAAGTCCGTCAGGTACACGAGCAAAAGTCTTGCTGATTTACAATAGAATTACAATATCATAAAGCTACATACACATTGGCTAGAACATTCTAAATGGGATCCAATTTTTTTCAGCTTTTTGATTTTTCATCCTATAATTCCTTTGTAGCACTTTTTATTGTAAAATACGTCATCTTCTTGAAATGATCATACAATTTAAGTTTGCAGTTGTGATTTACAACAAGCTTAAAATTTTAATTTTTTTCATCTTACGTACCACCATCTGGTAGATTGCTTCAACAATGTTGTACATTTCATCTCTGGTAATGTATCCGTCATTGTCCACATCATACAGTCGAAACGCCCCTGGAAATACAATTTTAAATTTAATTAACCTGCAGTCAAAAGGCAAAGTTGAAAAGTATAAGCCCATACAATAAAACAAGAATTTAATGGACAGTTTTTGGTGAGTTGCATGAAGGAAGGGGAGGTTGCTTTATGAATTTATTAAAGATATAAAAGACTGATGAGCCCCCATCGACACAAAGTATGAAACATTTACCAATTCTCTGATATGTAATAAATCTTGGGATGAGAAGGTGAAAGGAAAAAAAATTGGAGCCTAGTTGGACACGGTGAAATGGAGTGGACTTAAGGGTGTTCACTGAGTAATCTAGCGATACGAGCACACTATTACAGAGCCTAATATTGCATGCAGTCAGTTGGAACTGAAACGTGGAATCTATTTTTCCATCCAAGTAGCTGTCTCCCAAAACTCACATTGATGGAAATGTTTTGTAAGAGTATTTTATCAAACAAAAAATTAGACTTGCTCATAAAGACATGAGTAGGCCAGTAAAAAAATTGCACTTACATTGGAGTTTCTCGTCCAGGTTTCCCCTTGACGTTATCGAAAGAGCCCGGATGAATTCTTCAAATTCTATTGCTCCATCCTAAATGCACAAAACATGAACAGCATTGAAAAGCGCAAAATAATAGTAATATTGTCTAAAAACTTTATTTGGAAATGCAAAAGAAAAAAAAGGAAAGATTTCATTGATTTTTTATGTGTAGGTAACAAGAGGCAAGAGGGCACTCCTTGTAAGTTGTAAGTTATCGTCATTCTATTGTGTCTGTGACTGTGTTGGAGGAAACGTGTTGTCGTCTCTTTTACCTGTCTGTCAACCTACATTCGCACAAAAAAAACTATTGACAGACTGTTGTGAACGAAATGAGGGTGAAAAATAAAGAAAAATGGAGTTAATCAAAGGAGAAAAATACGACAGTAGAAAAGAGCGTTTTTTTCCAAGAGAATCAAATGAAGATGAACTGAATTTGTATAGGGGAAAAGTCACAGCTGTAAGTAGGCAGCTAGGTGTGCATAACAGATATTTGGGGCCCGTTATCTTCACGTAACGCAATAGGTTCTCAACACTTGAATAAAAGTCGTACATTCATAAAGGAAAATAGAAGAAAACGAAGGGATTAGACGAAAAAAAGTATTCGTTTTTGCAGACAAGTTTGTGTCTATTTGCTCTTCCTTGTGTAGTAGACTGACTCAATTCCAGATAAGATTGTGGGACAAGGTCCTCTTTTTTTTCTTCACGGTGAAGTGAAGTGGGAGCACACCACATGAAACAGGGAAGAAGTGGTATAGTGCTCAGGGACGTGGTAGAGGTAAATCCTCTTTCAATCAACTTGTACGCATATTACTATTGCCATATTGTTATATATACTAGCACGTCCCTGTACACAAAGTACATTTTTTTCTAACCGGTTTATTACACTTGAAAAGTAAGCCGAACTTCATACAAACAAATATAAACAGGGAAAGAGGCTTTACTATCATTGGAAATTCGAGGTACTACTAGCTCTTGTTCCTTGCTCGGCTTGACTTTTATTTAACATAATGTAAGGGAGGAAAATAAAAAAAAGGAGAGAAAATCTTGTAGAATTTACAGGTTTGTTTGCTAGCTACAGACATGCAAAGTAGTGTGGGGAATAAGGGAATAAACACAGAGTACTCTAGTAGTAGTAGTAATATCTGTCAAGGATGAGGCAAAGTAATCCAAAAAGTAAAGAAAATTGCAATTATCCACCATGTGTACGAAAAAGAAAGTAGTGGGAAAAGGTTGAAGAGACATTTGTCAAAAATATATATAAAAAAACATGTGGAGAAAACACGTGTATAATGATAATACTAATAATAATATTAAATGATATCCATTTCCAAAATTAACCGACTGCAGTTGGATTTGTCAAAAGATAGCCGTCATAAAACAAACTGCACGTGCCAATCAAGTTGAAATTTTCCTTGGTAGTAAAAGTTTTGGCACGGAAATGAAATTAGTATGTAGAACGTTGGTTATAAACGTGTTCTTCTCATTGCTATATCAGTTTTTCCATAATTTAAAAACTGGTGCATACAAATATTGAAATTTCATTCACATTCCAGACAACTTTTACCTTTACGTAAGACAAGCTATTGGCACGTACGTAGACGAAATCCTTTTGCAGAGTTTCAATTTTATTTGCGTAGCACTTGACTGACTTGACAGACAAAAATTAGATGGATGAACACGTACGCTCTATATATTATGCAGCATTTAAATGCAGTGCACTACTAATACAGCTATAAACTAGGTGGGAAATGAAGGTGAAGGTTTCATTTCCTGGAGGAATCAACGACCATTTAGTGAAGTAGGAAGAGGAGGAGAGAGGCAAAGGAGAATCTCGTTGAGGCTTTAGTTTGTCGAAAAGACATGATAGTAAAAGGGAATGGCCAGTTATTTAGTAGGCCAGTATATAATATTATCTTGGATGTACATTAACTCTTTAGTTTATTACAAAGTACGAGGGTTTATGTAGTTTTTTGGCTGTATTTACGCTCCTTCCTGATGATACCCAAGGTGAGGAAGAGAAAGTTTTGCCAGACTACTATGAACATGATGATGGGTCGACTATATATATATACGCTCATTGTAATAACGAGCTTACCGCTTATCATTTGTGTTGATCTTCCAAGTTTGTCTCTCGAGGAAGCAGTAAGTATTTAATCATGTGTAGGTACATCCATAATAATAATGGTATAACTTATAACGCAAGTAAATGGTTTACGATGAAAGCAATCGAATCAAACTGGACAAAAAAAATGTATACTACTATGGAGCATGTACAGTACACTATTAAATGTATACGTGCTTTCTCCAAGCTTCCTTGCTCATTTTTGTATGTTTCTGGCTCTCTTTTGGATCACCTAATAAGGTTAATGGATCCTGCTACAGATCAGATAAAGACTGAAAGAAAACCCATAAGGGAGCTAAAAACTCTTCTCGTCTACTACTACTGGTGGTACTGGCTCACAAACTAACCAGATGTTTCCATATACCAAACAGCTTAAATATGTAAGAATATATACATATACTAACAGGCGATGAGAGAGCAAACATTGCCAAAATAGGGCTAAATTTACCACACGAAAAGCAGGCTCTGTCTCTCCATCCTACGCTTTTCTACTTTCTCCAACTTTCCAGCAAGCTGACAACTGAGCATCTACAGAAACTGATGAGATGAAGATAGGGAACTACAATAGCCAAAAAGGATCTCTTCTTTTTTTGATAATAATCCTTTCCCTGGTATACAGATTATCTTTTGTGTGATGCTGTTAGGTATAATAGCAGTAGCAGAACGTGTGTATCTACTAAATGTCCAAATATTGCCATTTTGTTGGTCTCATCTTTTTACATTAATAAGAGGCTGTTATTTCGACTAAAAAGACAAGGATTATTATGGTGAAACTTACCTGTTCGGTTAATAGTCCGTTGGGACAATCCTTCAGGAAACCTTTGTGCCTGTTGGGAACGTAATCAAAATCAAGATTACTAAAATCATAATGAGCTACTACTACTACAATATCATGGAATAAGCTAATGCAGGCTACATAGTGATTGGTTAAATTTACTAGTTTCACTTACCATTGTCGAATCTCCTTTTCGGTGACTGTAGCCAGAAGCACACACAAAAAAAAACAACAAAATTATCTATTCAGCTGTTATCTAAAAAATTATCTAATATTCAATATACAAATAAATATTGTTTTCATAAAGTAAAATCTCATAAAGAAACACTCTGCACGCAAAGTGTTGAAAAAGCATTATCCAATTATCATTCAGTGGTTTCCGGCTACTTTTGGTTGAAGACACAGAAGCATGTTTTTTTATCAAAAGCACTAAAGAATGAAATGGAAGTACATGGAATTGCCATTCTTCATCTAGCTCCGTCTGTGCGGAAGCTGATACCACGTGAATAATACGAAATATTGTACGTTTGTAAACATAAATCATAGCTGCACCATACTGATAAGCTATATATGTGGTGAAAGGAAAACACAATGGAGTTTTGTGATGGCCAGCGTCGTCACCGATTTTCACGGAGTTGCGAGACAAGTCTCTTTCCTCCATGCACAAAAACCTTACCATAATAATAATACATTATGATGATGGCACTTACATTTCCTCCATATTCGCATATGTTCATTTTGGTTTTGCTGTCTGGAATCATATTTTCCTATTTAAAGATCAACACAAGCTGACAATTGACAATGCATGCACATTTTCATACCGAGACTAATAGACTACAAACCACCTATGCTGTCCTTCGCAAAACGCTGTCCTTCATATCACGGTTGATTGAAAAATATCGAAATAAACAACAAGAATAGCAGTGGCTTAGATGATGTTGGCCCTTTTTGCTAAGCAAACTTAAAAGTAGGAGTAGGTAAAATAAAAATTCTTCAATAGATTTTCACATTTTTCCGTCACAACAGCTCACCAGAGAGAATGAATAGTTGCATGAGACTCGTTTAAGCCAGTTGATTTTGTTTGCATTTTGCATCACTCAACCAGCTTTGTGAGGTTAAAACCAGAGTTCAACAGGCAGATTTAAACCAACACACAAAGGTACTCTTGTTATATAGAAGACTCCGTGAGCAAAAGCACATTTTAATTTGACATAGCTCACAAAAACATGCAACCACCACCTCCTTATAGCATTTTAAGCTATTAACTAAAAAAGCTTTTTAAATCGGTGGGGTGGTATATGAATGAAGAAGAAGACGGTATATAAAGATATATATTGAGTTCATGCCTGTAGAATAACAAACATGAGTTTATAACCTAATAAAAATCTGCTTATAAACGTTTTATGCAAAAGACGCACGCAATTTCTAGATCCCATTTTTTCAACATCATCCCTTTTTACCCTTGTACATAAAGGCAGTTTAAATTTAAAATAAAATTCTTATCACTTCATCGCTTAGCAAGATTGTCGTGATGCTTCATTTAAATTCCTTCCCTTTTGCTTAGTAAAATTTTCTAAAATTGAGTGCTGCTGCTGTTGAGAGAATGAAATATTAGGTGGATGCGATAGCTATTACGACAAGTCAATGTATTTATAAGAGACGAGAGAATGCCTTTCTTCTCTCCAAGATCAATACTCAATAAGTTACTACCATGTCCTGATTAAAGGACGCAAGTTATAAGAGAGGGAGTGATAAACTGGAGAAAAAAAACTCTTTGATGGTGGAACATATAAGTAGGAAAGGGAACCAAGTTATTTTTGCAACGTTTGTGTTTCATCTGAGAAAAGACGACGACTTTTTTTTCTCTCTCTCTCTCTTCTTTCACCATGCTCATTGCATATGTATAGAGCCCATTCAACCATATTAAAAGGTATCATGAGAATGATTCCAGAAAGAAATAAGAGAAGAAAGTGGAAAGCGTTGTAAGCTAAAGTCAAGTCACACATCGGATAAGACAACATCATGAAGAAGTCAAGTAACAGATCCTCAAAGACAACTTTAGAACTCGGAGAGAAAAAGCATCAGCAGATTACTGCTTCACATTTAGAACAATGTTTTCTAGAGTTTCAAAAAAAAAACTCCACGAGTATATAATGGAGAGCATAAAGGGAAAATATTGTAGAAGAAGCGGATGAGCAGACTGAATAAACTCTAAACTCTTTGTAATATCATACATACATAAGAATGACTGGCAATAATAATATGTGTCTAGGTATAATGAAAGTGCATGTAGTGGTTGTAATGGGTGAAAGTATATGTACACTTTTGTGCCTTTATTATCACAATGATTGCCGTATTAAAGTAGAAGGATGAAAATGTGTACTGTTTTCCTTCACGGAAAATATCACGAGTGTGTCTAGAAAATGAAAGTTATATGATAAGTTATTCAACAAGAAAGTGTATGCTTATATATCTTCAACAAACAGCTAATGCAAGCAAAAAGGTTACTTCCATAGCTCTATCATCAAGCTCATAAGAGGGACAAAAAGCTTATTAGGGAAAAAGATGTGAAAATCGGAGTTGCCTTTATTACCGTCAAGATCATCATCAAGCTTTGTAGCTATACTATACTGGGTCTATATTTATAAACACTAGAGAACATTATTCTAGTGTCTACTAGTGTGGCTCTAGCAAGAGAAAAAAGCCTCTTCACTTCGTTATTTTGGCTTTATCCGGTAATATCATCATCATCATCATCATCAGCTGCCGTCCTTATTTTGTGGTTAGTTTTCTGTATTTGCGGCCATCAAGGTATATGCATTCAGTGCTTTCTTTGTTCTTTGTTGCCTTTCCCATCTTTCCCATTGTAAAAATGCAACATGGAATTAGAACAAAAGCTATTACGTGGTATGAGAACACTAGATTCCCAACCACCTTGAAAAAAAATTTTTTCTGACGATATGAGTTCCATTACCAAAGTTTTTTAGCAAATAACATTTTCAATTTGCCTTGATGTAAAATTGTGCCTCATGCAATACCGCCGTTTTCCACTTCAATAACGTTATTCGTTCAGAATTTAGGAAAATTTTCTTTGCAGATTATTGTGTGCCCATAGGAAAAAGGTTTAAAAACTTGAAGCAGCTTACCTGTGCGCTGATGAGCTTATTTTTTAAAACACGAGTTGATAACCCAGTTCTTATTTTTTGTACATTATAAAAGGGACTGCACAAAAAGTTGCCCCTCCGAAATTCAGGATGAATGGTGTCGGTCGTGGTAGAGGGATGACATTTATTAATATAAAAAAGAGCAAGCTACACTACTGCTCGTCTGAAAATGATAGCGTCATTATTACAGCACTCGAGCACTTGTCATTTCTCTGCTAATAACGCCTGAAACTTGTATAATGACTTCCTGCATCTGTCTCTCTTCCATGGCTGTCGCAAAAGAATGGTCTTTTTTGACTTTTGCCAGAATATAAGCTTGATAAAGTAGGGAAAAGTGCTACATTCAATGTATAACTTTATCAAAGAAATTGTACATACAAAATGAAGAAGCAGTCAGTTTGATAAAAACTGATTTGGGATGATGGTGATGATGCTCATTTACGTTATCAAGTAGACATTTTTGTATATTGTTCCTGCACACTATTATCATCCTCATGAGGAACAGAGGAATATGATGATGATGATGATGATGATGATGATGAAGATAAAGGTATTGAAAAGTCACCATTGTTGATAATGAAAATATCCTAGAAGCGTCTTTCCAGTCGGCACGCCTTTTTTGCTGCCTTCCTCAAAACCTTTTCGATTTGTACTTCACCCCTAACCTTTTACAATTTGCATCACACAGACATAGACACCAACACGGCCACCACCATCATCATCATCATCACCACCACCATCGTAGTCATCATCGCCGCTGGTTCCATAATAATGGCACTAGTGCCATTATTATTTCGACAGGCTATACTTTCTTGTCTACAAAAGGAGAGGAGGCTGCACTTTCCCTGATGAAAATACGCTCAAGTTTGTAAATGTAATAACCGTGTGGCGCACTTATACCAAAATGGAGGGATGCATCCTGAAGTGAAAACATAGTTTTCTTTACATTTCATATATATGATAATAATAATAATAAGTATGATATTACTTTCTTTTCGTGTAGAAATAAAGACACGCTCAGACAGTGTACCCTTTTTGTATAGACCGGACAAAGATAAGAAAATGGTTTTATGTAACAGCAATGTATCCGCGTTTACGTGATCGCAGCACAGAATACCAATGCAGTGCTGTGTTGTAATCTTGCGGTAGTTCTCTCTCTCATTTTATTGCAAAAATGGGAAAGCCGGAAAGCTACCGTTTTATACCTACACAAACACATAGTTTCTTAAAAGGACTTTCCAAAAGGCCAGGTGAGCAGTTCCAGTGGTAAAATCTGCTAGTATAAAATATGTACCCAGTATAAGAGCAAAAGTAAAATAGCCTCACGTACTAGCTAATGCAATGGAAAAAGTCAATTCTGGACAATGTTCACTGCTCGTTGTTTGTGGCCCATTCTATTCTAATGAACGTCTAGTTTGTATCAGCAGCATTGCTCAGATGCTGTGCCACTCTGGTCGTTTTCGATCAAATTGCTCACTTTATATGGGCTTTGTATTGAATCTCTATCACCTACTTTCTACACACTGGATGTTATGGAATTCAACAGTAATAATGATAAAAAGCTTGTACGTTTCTTTATATTTTTGTATCCCTCCACATGTTTTAGTGTTTTGTTAAATTTTAAATCGTATTCACTTTCCTTGATCAAGTCGTAAAAAGTCTTTTTATTTATTCAGGTAGACTTTATAAACTAGTCTAATTTTCAGTGCTTGCCGTATACCTACTAAAATTGCAATCTCCGAGCTACTTTTATGAAAATATAATAATTTTTTAAAAGTGGATTTGAGAAATATGTAAGCGTAATAGGTAGGCAAGTAATTCTGATTTTAGTGAGCCTCTCTTATTACGACCCAATAACTTTAAGACCATCTC
>JAHZMZ010002248.1:0-20873 GCA_027743805.1 Lepidocyrtoides sp. E14 | reverse complement strand
TTGGAGTAGTAATTAAACTGCAAAGTACACGCCATTATGAATTTCTATTTTATTTTCTTCGTTCAAAAGGCCACGCGTAATTGAAAAGCGCACAATATAACGACCTTATAGTAAATATCCAAATCTGCCTTGCCGGGTTGCTCCTAGGTATGAACGTATGCATGCCACGACGACGACGACCTACCATCTAGGCACACAACGACCATCATCATCTCTACATTTTAATGCCCCGATGATGGAGGTAGTCCTACCTTCATGTCTTTGTTGCAAAATATATTGTTGTCGAAACAATGTTGTGACACTAAATGCAATAAGTCAATGATATTTGGACTGGTATAAAGGATAGCAAGTCCTCTGCTCTTTGCCCTTTCAATATGTAATAGAAAATATTTTTATGAATTCGTATAATGAATAATGAATCATCGTTTCTTTTCACTTTGCCTTTTTTTTGTTTAATAACAAAGTGAAAGATTGTTGTACTGTAGTGATGAGCTAACAAGTCGTGAATGTTGCTATCTTTGTAAAAATTATGTCCTTTACATACCCTCAAAAACAATCAACAATATAACTGACTTACTCCAAGCGTATTGTTTGCATCTTTCTTTTTAGGTGTTACGATGCGTCTAAATTACCTTCTCAAAAGATCTGCAATTTTCAACATTTATGAATTCTAGCATCAGCATGACACAGAAGAACTCGACACAACTTTATTTTTGTATTTTCAAATTTTCTGGTACAATTTTAATGATTCTATAATATATTGTATGTAAATGCAGCTTATGTTGTCTTTAAAAAGGTTTTTACTTGCATCCATATGTGACAGAGCAGTATTTTCCGGCCATTATCACTACCTGGTGTGATCATGTTTGTGTTTTTAGTAGTAGCAGTAGTAGTGAAGTAGTCACAGTCACAAAAAAAAGAATAGCTGGGTCAAGTTAACCAATAGGACTATTTCAATAAATCGTGACGTGAACACTTTATCTATCACTTTTTTGCATTTATGGCTACTTGTTTTTCCCGATTTTTCTCGCAAACACACATTTAGACATGTAAAGAAGATTGATACTTTCAAGTCAAAGTGAATTTATTGCTGCCGAAAATAAGAGGCTAGGTTCATAAAAAAGTAATTTATACTGTTAGTGAGCGAATGCACCTTTTTGTTACTTCATGTTGTTTTTTTTCAGACCTATTCTACTACCGCAGCTCTAGAAAAAGTGAGCTCAAGCTAAGTACGTACCTACAGCGTCGTGATGTACGTGAATAAAAAAAACGATAATATGAGAATGCAATGTTAATCATACCAATTACAATCCTATATCCTGTTTATTCTCAATTGTGTAAAGAGAATATTTATCTTCGTTTTAATTATGGCCTTAACATTACACACACAAAGCCTTTAAAAGCTATCTGACACATTTAAAGAATGTTGAAAAATGCTTACCAAAATTGATTTTTTGGTTGGGTTGGATTGTTCATTGTTAAAAGTACATATTTGGGATGAAGAACACCGTTTGTCATAAAAAGCTGGATTTAAAAACCAAGCAATGAATGCAATGACAATAGCAACATCTGCAAATCCACACAGTCACACCGCCATGTACTTACAATTAGAGAAATAATATTTCGAGTCGAAATTTTCGACTGTCTCTGCGATTTTGTTGTACATGTGATTCTTCCAAAATAAACGTTATTTGCATGTGTACGAATAGGTATGAAAACGGCTGCATTAGATAGAAATACAGGGTAGTACTATAATTATTAGCAACTACTAATTACTAAATATCAAAACTTTCTACACTTTGAAGCTAGCGCATCTCCTTGTTCTTGCAGAAAATTAAGCCCTTTCTACAGCAAACTAAATTGCATACGAGAGTAAAATATTCAAACATTGCGTTGCGAGAGTATCTGATTTTTTGTCCTCAAATTTCTCTTTCAATTCATTGCGCTTTTCTACCTATTATTGTCATTGTACTAGTCGGTTCTTAATAATTATTTCTTTGTTTTCACATACGCTTTAGCCGAAAATAAGTGTAGAACAAAGCAATATGAAATTATGAAAAGAAATAAGATAGGAAAGTCGGTGAATTCCAAAGTGTTTCATATACATTCCCTACGCCAGTATTAGGATCGAGAAATTTTTTTAAAAAATCCTGATAATGGTCTTGAGCCTAAAGTTGGGTTTGGAGTGTGTAAACACTATCTTGCAACCTCCTTCAAAATTATCTCATTACTATGCTGCAAGAAACATTGCAATTCTTCTTTGCTCACCACCAGCAGCAGTTAACCAAAATAAAAATGTATCTTTATTGCACTTTAATACAGAATGAAAGTGGACTGACTACGTTCTCAACTACTATCACCGAGAAGATAAGCAATTACGTTCACTGGTGTTGGTCGGTGCCGTTGATGAGTAAAATCGAAAAGAACGAGTGGTATTTACGAGTTGAGTGAGAATCAAGTTGGTATCTTTTGTATCGCTCATGTAAAAAGAATTCAGCTGGCACTATTCAAAGCCGTATTTTTTTCCAGTCATATCATTTGAAGTGACGTTAGCTGCTGCACATCCGGGTTACCGGTTTTTTGCCAGGCAAAAATAGCATGGATTACTCAACATCTCAACTGGAATTTCTTTGCTAGCTGTTCAACTGGGAACATTTGCTAAGGTAATTGTTAATTAAGATTTATGTCATCAATAAATTACCATATGTTTTACATGCAAAATGGAAGCAAGTTTCTTTGGGACCACAATATTTGATTTACAGATATAAGGTAAATAAAATGAGGTGCACACCAACAATAAAGTTGCCTACATAAAAACCTACACATGTTCTACAGTCAAGTGCATGACACTAATAATTATAATGTGCACTCGCGATCAGTGACAGGGAATCAAACACATTTTTAAATGATAGAAGCCGTATCACCAAATGTGAAGAATGTGTGAACGATATAACATCTATCTGCATACATATTACGGCAAAAATAATATATTGAACATTTATTTTTCACTTTGAAGCAAATACATGATTTACAACATGAAGTTATTTGTATTCACCTGAATTGACTGAATTGTTGCTCATCCACTTAATAAAAATATTATGTTCCTGTTCCATCTCTGTGCATTGTTTAATAAATTATACGTGCATAGTTCTATTTGTTTTTTTAAATACACTCAGTTATTGCATGCATGCATGCATCATCAATATCATCATCATCACCATACATACTTTCCATTAGGCTCCATTATTGAGCAGCTTGATCAGTGATAATCAAACTTTGTTGTTGGTTCCTCGTCAATTTATTTTTATGGTCTTAAAAGTTCAAGCCATTTGTAACAAGCTGGTACAAGAAAATTCAATCAGATCAGATAAATAATATGACCACGACTACCAGACTGGATTTTCTTGTGGCACTCTTTCTTCATCTCATAAATAAGAATGTGCATAATAATAATATGTTAATCATATAAATGTTATGTGGAGCAAAATATTTTGCATAAAATGTACATGCATATAGGTATATCTATACAAGAAGAAACAACGTGCACATGTTCACAAAATAGCTGTCGTCAATTATTGCTGGCACTGGTACATTTTTTGTCTGCTTAATGCCACACTAACAGCAATATCATCACCGCCACCACCCCAGCTACTTGTGCTGCTGATGCAGCTGCCTGTATTAGCAAAAAAATAAATATTCCTTATATCCATCTTCCCTCTCTCTCTCTCTCTCTATCCTGAAAAATCCACAATAGTGAAGAGTGCATTGCATAATAAGAAGAAAAAGGGTGATATTGTGATGAGAACGATAAAAAAGCTACAGGGTGAAAAATTAAGGAGGGCGAACTAAGCCGAGTCAAGAAAGAAAAGAAAAGAAGAAATTGTTATTTGGAGGAAGGACAGTACCATAATAATGGTTATATATCCATCTCATCTAAGAAGAGCAAATACCAGCATCCGTCCCACATAATATGCTACTTACAATCTCTCATTTTTTTTAGCAAAAAAAGTAGCAGCTACTGACACCAGTATGACTTTTATTGTATTTTATAATATTATTGGATAATGTGCATGATATAAGGCATATTATGTGGAAGTTACACAAGCTTATATAGGTAGAAAACATTATGTACATATGTTCCATGTTATCACGACCAACTTTTTGTTCGTTCTTGACTGATGCTCCTTTTTACTCCATGGCAAATTACCTTTTCTTCAAATTTCAGCCTTGTTGTAGACGTTGTTAAAACACCATAGTATCAGTAGTGCTGCTGATAGCAGCATTGCTACCTTTTGCTCCCCATCTCTCTTGGAGTCTTACTTTTGTTTACGACAACTACTGCATTTACTCTGATCTTTTGCAGAAAAAAATCATGACATTTATAGCAAATTCTGAAAAATATGGCAGTTATTCAAACCCTTTAAACTTGTTGATTGTTTGCTTCTAGGGCATTCATAACAATAATAATAATAATAATAATAACAACAAGAAGACTGGCCAAGGCAGACTATCAGTACTGCTTTAACAGGGTTGTGATGGTTAACATCGTTTTGCTGATTCTAGTCGAGTTTCGATGGTAAAGTGGTTAATTTACTAGAATACTACTGCATTGTCGAGTTTACATAATTTTTATATTTTCTGGGTTTTTAACCACAACAAAAAGAAAAAAAGTAATGCCTTGTCTGTCTGTGTAGTAACCACCATTAAACGTTGTAGGTGACCCTGGCCTGTGGTTATTACGTTCAATAAAAGTCATCAAAATTGTTTAAATCTCAAGTCGTTGCATCATTTACAGTATCTTCCGCTTAGCTATCTTACTGTATTGGCTAAACTATATACAGCTTTATTGATGCACTCTGAAGTTTTAAAAAAAAAAGTTTGCACAAAATTGAAACGTGCTTCTATCTCCTGCTTATTCTATTTATTAGTCTGAAAATCTCAGTGCTAAAGTTTGGTTCAAAATAGAATGACTTTCCAGTTTATTTTTACCCTTTCTACTTGTTGTTGATTAGATGAATCATTAATTGGTTTAGTAATAAGAACCGTGGCCTTGCCCACGTTTGAAAAGCATTAAATTTTTATGCTGTCATTTACCTATTATTAAATCAGCATCGTCACCATGCTTAAATAATAGAAACACGAAATGCCTAGACGGAATGGGCAATTTGGAAGATGTCCAGATAAAAAAGATATCATAATGGCTGTAAGGATGATGTACTTAATAAAAGAGAAAAATCGGTGTGTTGTGCTTCATCATCATCGTCGTGATGTTCTCTCTCTCTCTCTCTGCCTGTGCAAAACCAGTTGAAGTTTGAGTACCTGTATATGGTGAATTGAAAGGTGCTTCTGTTGCGTAACAGTCCACAACTAATGTACTCCAGAGGTAGTCATTTTTTGTCTTTTACTTGAGACATCAAGCTTTCTCATGTTTGAAATCACATGAAAATAATGCTCAAGAATGCTCAATAATGAAGAAAAAACTTGGTAGAAAGGCGTATCTAGTGGTTTGCAACTTGATTTACGATTTATAACCCTTTGGCACTGTTTTTAAAGCCTTGGTACTAAAATTTGATTAGGATCACCTACACCGTTGAAAATTATGTTTGTCTTCCTTACAATGAGTAAATGAGCAATACTTTAAATAAAGTCGACAGAGAACTGAAATCCTCTCTATTTCATAAAATCTGTCAAATATTACAAGTCCTTAAATTTTTAAAAATTTGCAGCAGCACAAAATCCCTCATAAGTAATTTACCAAATGTACTTGATCACTACAGCCGTTTCCTATCGTGACGCTATATTGATTTTTTACTTCATACAATAATATAACTAGAGATGAAACAATCTGTCAAGTTTCCTTTCAAGAATGTTAAAGGGCTTCCTGTTACTTATCATCATCACATGGACATAAAGCCATACTATTAAAAAAAAATTTGAGTGGGTCGATGACACATACCTACTTAAGTACTCAAGCTACAACAGCCTGGCTTCGATAAAAATCACTCTTATGAAAGACAACACACTCACAGTAGCTTCCACAGAAACCTTTCCAACTCTTTTTATGAAATTAAGGGTGGCATTTTTATATATGACATGTTCACATTATATACATGTATACAATAATAGTTCAACCAACAACCAACCACTCTATAAATACATATAATATGCCATTGCTACCATTTCATTTCTCTGATGGCTGTCAACACATTTTTTGTCCTTCGTCTTGTTAAAATATTCCCCTTTGTTTAAGTAATAGCTTGTCCAATTCATAACTGTCACCCTCTGCTTGAGTGATTATTTGTTTCACGAAATGGTAACATCACATCACAATATTATCTCGTGTGTGATGCTATTGCTGCAGCGGCCATAATAAATAATAAACTGCTCACACTCTCTTTCATTCAATGATGATTATTATAAGTGTAGGATGCCTGGTTGCGGATTGACTTTTTACTGATCTGTCTGTAGTAGCTTTCATTTGAAAAACTGTACATACGTAGTAGCTATATTTGATAGGTGTGAATGAATGCATAGTGCAACAGTTTGATGTGTTTAGTTTTGTAGAGGTAAGTTAATTTATTTACCTATAAACCCATGCAACTGCCTTCCTGTCTCTGATAATAAATGGAGAAGAATGTTGTATTTAAAAAAATATATGTATATATATAGTGTGATATACAGATAATGTGTTGGCCCACATACTTTCACACGCACACTGTATATTCACCACCACAATGACGTTTGATATAATATATTTTTTATGCATCAATGACTCCGTTTGTATCTTCCTCTACATTTGGTTATGTTTTTATTTATAAGTTTTTGCCTCTAACGAAGCAAAGCAGTACTAGTGGTGGTTGGTTGATTGGTAGATGATGGTGTCAGATTTATGTGGAAATTAAGTCGTGCAGTAAAAAAAGCTAATCAATTTCTCATTTTTTCAGCATTCCCTCATGCTTTCATCTCACGAGCATTTTGCTGATCATTAATGGTGATGCGGCCGAATAATAACAAGCACTCAAGCGGGTATCATTATTTAATTTACCGGTGCGTTTCTTTCCTTCGCTCTCATCTTATGTCTCTTTCTCTGTCCACTACACAAAATGGCCATTTCACCATCATCGCATCGATAAAGGTGTCGTGGCTAACCAAACATACACGAGCGGACATATTTATGATTTATTATCTTACATGATTCAAATTAACATCATTATGCATGTTTATGCTCTGCTAAATATTTGCGTAGTTGGTTCGGTTTTTATGGAAATGGTAATTCACATATCACAACAACATGAATTACTGTTTAAAAATGCGACTCCCTGAGCACATGGGATCATTCAAGTAGCAATAAATTTCATAGCGTTACTTGTACATACGTGTCATCACTCAATAAATTGTCTGCATTTATTTCATGTCATTTAAGAACAACTATACAAAGCTAAACATAAAATCAGTCTTAATTCATTTTTTGTATTGCTCTTCCGCATTAAATAACGCAGACGACTGAATCTCCTTCTTCATCATTAAATGCCCGAAAAATTCAAACTAGGAAGCTAGTGATCATTTAATGATATCAACATCACTTTCGCTCCTTTACGATTGAATGTACAAACAATACAGTATCGGGTGCGTCATAATAGTCTAGACAATGCTTTTCTTGAATTACTCATATCATTTATTTGTGCAGAATAATAATAAACTCTTTACGGCTAATAGCTTAGCATACTAAAGCATAGTGCATAGTTACCTGGTATGATGGAATGTGCGTATCAATGTATTTTATATCACACCATCATAATATTATCAATAACCAATAACGCCGACACATACTGTAAGATGAGATGCTTAAAGAGCGTCTAGTCATGAACATTAAACAATAAAATAGCGGAAACGAACTGATGGTGATTACGCGATGGGAAAAAGGTTTACAGTAAATGATTGTAGGAAATTGTTACTAATTAAGAAAACAATGTAGACATAGCAAACTGAAATTCGAGCAAATCTCTTCCGGACCAATTGCAAAAATAATATTCAAGTAAAAAGCCAATTGTAGAAGAAGGACTAGGGAACTTTTTCATCCGATATCCAATCATCATGATATTTATAGATTGGACGAACCTTGTAGTTTTATTGTGTCCACACATACGGCCAGACAGACTGACATACAAACATGTTAAAATTACAAACCGCATAATATTGCGTCGATGTGTGGTGGTTGTTAAAAATGATGATTTTGAGGATGAGAATCAACTAAGAAGATGGTGTTGGTGATTATGACCGCTTGGAAGATGAACAGGTTAGCTTTTTTCTTCTTTCCCTCCCACATTCCCACACCCAACTTTTTTTCTTCACTTTTGTAGACCATAGGGAAAAACTTGACCATGCATTGCTTGGTATTTATTTATTCGTAGTTTGGTAAAGGGCTTTAAACAGCATATAATATTAACAAGGAATGATCTATCTGTGCGGTTAGATTGCCGCATGCATGGTTAGAATCGTCCCTAATATCTACTTGTCTTCTTGATACCAAAATCGTCGCGGAGAGGATGGATGGAATCAGACACAAGAATATTATATGCTAGGCAATATTATATGCATCAAAATGAGTCAAGTTTACAAATCTAAAGCCAATTGAAAAGAATGCATTTGCAGTCTTTCCAAAGGAATGTTGTCCCTAATGATGATGATGCCAATGGTGTGATCCACTTGCCATGTCAGCTATGGAATACAGGCCAAAAATTTCTCACCAACAGATCTGAAAAACGGCAAGGACGAACAGATGGGTGAAAAAAAGTAAGATGAAACGCAAGGAAGAGGCGGATGCAGGGATATATGTATAAATTTCAATCTTGCTTACTACCTTTCCTTCTTCCTCTACACATAGCTTCAATAAGAGAAGAGAAAGACAACAACTAAGAAGAGAATGAACTGAAGGCTCCACTCCAAGTCAACGTAACGCCGACAACTACAACATATGCGCCTCTCTCTCCATCTTCCCATTCTACTCCAACTTAAAAACTACTGAACTGCAAGGCTGAACAATCTTCCCTTCTTCCTGTTCACTCTCCAGTTACCTCTCGTCTCCCTCCTTTGTTTCCCTGCTTTCAATATTAAATCATCTTATTCAGTGCTTGCTGTTCTGGATGGATGGGTAGAGAGATAGATACACGACGATGACGATGACGACGACGACGAGAGGGAGAGAGTATCCAGTACACGAAATAAAGGGAATTTGTAGAGGATCATCATCATCATAATAATAATAATCTCTTTGCAAGAATGAGAAGAGGAATGCACCAAAGTAAAAAACCATGTGTTTTCTCTTGGCCTGATCTGGTCTTCATTTGAGACTGGTTGCTGCTGCTGCTGGTTCTTGTGTTCTATGTGAATATGTACCTGCATCCCTGCAGCATGAATTGTGTACCTGTATGTACATTGGTTTTTTATTCAACTGAAATACTTAGCCTTACCTGTGCAGGCAGACAAGGTAGTGGTAGAAGTCCGCATTTCCTTACCTAAGTTCCATTACATGCATTGCTTGGTGTCAGTAGACAAACTCCAGCTCAACGTCACTTGTAAAAGAAGTAGAGTGGAAGTGTCACTGAAATTTTCGATTACATTTTATCAGCATGCTTTAGGGGTCTGCCATGTACTTGTTGACTATTCCGTTGCGTTGGTACTGATGTGCGTACCTATTAAAATGCTGGAATGATGGAAAGTGGAAAGATGGAAAATCTATCAAAAGATGAGATCAGCAAAACCCACACCACCTTTTCCCGAAGGGTTATTGCCGCGGAACATTCATACACTCTCACAATTTTCATCTCTTGCAACCTGGTTTGACACAGTAATAGTATTGAGCTAGTGTTAATGATTTTTTTTTTTGGAAAAATTAATATGCCAGAAGGACGAAAAGGATGAATGCAGTTACTTGTGAATAAAATCATTTGAAATAATCAATTTCAAATGAGCATCAAGCTGGTACTAGTTGAACAGTTTTTTTTTATGAAAATGAAGCGAAACATTTTTGCGAATTCATTTCATGCATGAGTATTTGAATATCAGGTTGTTTTATGGATAAGACATGCAAATACTAATGGCAAAACTGGCAAAAAGTGTAATGAATATTCATAAATGTCTAAAAATGGAAGCAAATTTACTTGTTTCACGTGTGATTTGAGGATTAATAATTTTTATTAACGTTATGCTATTACCTTCCGTATTAATGCACATGAATGCACGTTGTACAAAGTGCAATGGCACATGATAATGAGAACAGAAGCATATTTAGGGAATTGTACAACTTTATCCATGAAATGACTAACCACGTAATTTGGAAACTGACGCATGAAAGACATGAAGCACTTGACCAAAATGATAATTTTCACTTCATTGCAGTGCAACTGCAACATTTACAACAAAATGTACTTTGTTGCCATGGATTGTAAATTGTTGTGCCATTTATACTTGTGAAGAGTGCTATGCCGTGCAAGTAAAGCAGATGCATAGCACAAAAGGCAATTAAGTTCACTGCTAAGGCGAGCATAAAAATGCTTCTGATGGAACAGAAGAAGAACATTGATCATCTCCCCTGTTGTTATATATGACTGCTCTTTTATCAGATATGTTACGTCTCCTCTCAATCGTATTTATATATTAAATTATGTACCAGAAAGTAGCAAGTAGATTCAGTTGCAGTTTTCAGTTTAGGTGATGATAATGGGGTAATTGTTCTGTTTATAAGTATGCAAGAGATTAATAGACTATTGCTGCCATTTGCATCATATTTTTCATTCTGATGAATGACAACAAAATAACTTCACATTTTCCGTGTAAAGCAGTCGTGTTTTTTAAATATATAATTCTTCTATTGCCTTCATTGCTACACACGTGTGCTTCATGTGTTACTTTAATCATACTTTTTACACTTCTTTTCCTGATATAATCATCACGTTTTCATATTAACGCAAGAAAAACTAAAGCGTTTAGCTAAAGGAGACGAGAAAGACATTCACAAGCCACGGCAGAGCATCAACAGGAAAAGAGCAAAATGAGGGAGGGAAAGGGACAGGACAAGTCACAAAAACGACAAAAAAAATCCTCACTAAATACCACCAAACTACTACCACATGGCATAATAATAATAATACAGCCTGAGAAGAAGCATAATAATAAGAAAAAAAGGATAAATGATGATAAGAAGAGTTTGTCTGCCTCTGTCTGCCTGTATGCATGAATGTTTTATAATATAAATACAAAGGAATAATAATTACATTACAACAAAAAAAAACGAATGAATGCATTAAAGCAAGTAACTCTTCTTCTTTTTCTCCCAACCTCATCATCCTGGCCCAGCTTGGCCTGCTAGCTACACAACTTATAATGATGATCATGATGATGACGACGATGAAAATAATGTTTGTGTGGTAACTGTGATGATGACGACAATACCATTATGTTCCATGGTTGCATCTTCTCCTCCTCGCCATCACCACCACCACTCCACTCCACTCACACCTACTACTACTACTACTTCTCTTATCAGAGGAGATAGATAGAAAAGAGGCTCTTCTCTTCCATTCGATTCTCTTGTTAAACTTTTGCTGCTATGTGCTAACTACTTACCTACTAACTCTCTCAGACTTGACTTGGCTCTTCTTCGTTTCGTTTTCCACTACTATGCCGCTGTTTCTCTGCTCTGATGATGTGATGTGAGTCGACTGTGAGAATGAAGAAGAGTCAAATAGATGGATAGATACTACTCAAACCAGACAAGTGAATCAGCTTACAAAATAAGTAGGCATCCTCATAAAGCTCTAGTGAAGAGGCTCTGCTCTGCTCTGCTGCAATAATAAAAAAACAGCAGCAACAGCAACAGCAGCAGCATCATCATCATCGTATCATCTCAACAGCAGAAGAACATCACATCAGTTTGCTTTTTTCCAATAAACTCCTTTTCATGCTCGCACAACAGCACAGCGTATTTCTAGTTTTTCTGTTGCTGCTGCCGCAGTTTATATGAAGTTGGTTTGTGTGAGAAGAGAGTGAGTGAAGAAGACTCATCATTATTATCATCGTCATCATCATCATCATACTTTGCCTGCACCGACATCCATTTGCTTACAGTTGGACAGTTGGGAATACG
Organism: Lepidocyrtoides sp. E14; assembly: GCA_027743805.1. Lineage (NCBI taxonomy): Eukaryota > Metazoa > Arthropoda > Collembola > Entomobryomorpha > Entomobryidae > Lepidocyrtoides > Lepidocyrtoides sp. E14. Next base: position 8,728 of record JAHZMZ010002248.1, on the reverse strand, counting down.
CTGTGAGACAGTGAGTTACTCTGCTGCTGCCTGTTGTGGTCGGGTGTTGATTTTCCTCTTGTTTGTTGCTTGTTCCATGCATCAACATTGGTAAATACAATACAAAAAAATAAACGTAGGGACATGCAAAAAAACTGCATGTGCGCCTCTCATCTCTCTACTTCGTCTCCTACCATTTTCTCCTCATGAAGAGGGTTTCTCCATTACGAGTTGGTTGAGAAACAGTTGGACATTGAATATTTCCAAAAGTTCTCCAGTGTACCAATCTACCTGTGGCCTATTTAAAGTTGTGACCAAACTTATTTTCTTCATATAAACAGTTTAAAACATTGAGACATTTGTTGGCGAAATTGGGAAAAAATGATTTTTCTTCCAAAATGAAAATTTTTTATGGATTGTCTGAGAACTAAAGGAAAAATATATGTACTGAGAAAAAAAAACCGTTTAATGGAGTGTTTATATGTGAAAGAGAACAGGAGTTAAATGAGCACAGTTAAACTTTTAATACCTTTTTGTAGCACCGTTCATTTTGTTAAGCAGGTTGCGTCTTTCCATTTCCAACGTCATTCGTAATAAATAAATACTCAATCATTATCAAAAGTATATACAAAGCATAACCAGAATAAATATAGAAATGCAGCAAGTACTCAAAATCCATGTATTATAGTTTTGTTTTGCGGTTTCTGTCCGCAAAGTTTTTTCTTTGTACACCAAGCATACATGTTTACTGTCATGTAGTATTGTACATCGCAGTCAGCGTCATCATCGTCATATCATCATAACCGTCATCGTCCTTATCAAGAAACACACATCTACAACAACAGTATTGAGCTGTGTTTTGGAGAAAAAAGGCATTTTTATCAAAAGGCTCAATTTTGTGCTTGCCTTTGTTTCGCTGCGCATCCCTCTTCTCCTTTCTGCTCCGAGAAAACACACAAGTGGTGTTCCAACAACGACAGCGTCAAACTAAACTAGTAACTTGGTACACACACACACACACACACCATGCGTGTTGCTGCTGTTAGTTGTTGTGCTACAACTGCTTAAAAGACAATCATTGGAAATTGTATGTAATCAGTGTAATACCCAAACAAACAGAGTTGCAGCCATAAGCTTTTTTTCCTACTACCTACACTCAATAAAATACAACAAGTATATCAAATCTCAATCCACCTGGTTTTCGCTATCAGCCAGAGTTGCAGGATTTTCTCTGTCTTCGCTTTTTTTATTATTTCCTTACTCAAGGAAGCAGCTCAACTCTATTGAGCACTGGAAAATGAGAAATTGAAGCTGAAAGTCGCATGCTATTAAGATAATAAAGCAGGGAAGAAGAGAAGCCGGCTTTATGAAAGCATTCTTTCTACATAGGTGGCAACAGCAATATTAAAATATTGTGTGCAAGTCCTTTGCACTGTAGACACGTGATAAAAGCAACAACAAAGAGATCTGCACTCACACAGAAGCTGGCTACATACCCTCTCAATACGTCGAGTTATCATTGGATTCTTTACTTTACAACTTATCAGCCTTCTCCAATTCATTACACTATACTATTGTCGGAATAAAAGAGCAAACTTTTTAGATAATTAATATTATGACTTGGTGTTATGTTCCAATTGATTCATTTGACAAATTTATTGTGTTACTTGATCCTATGAACTAGTGGAGTTTGTGCTACTTGACTTTACTTGACACATTCCATGAAGAGTCGGTGTGTGCTCACAAAATCCAGCAAACTTTTTATTATTATTATTATGACATAATAAAAACAATAATACCTACTACCTGCACAACTGTAGTATTTTTATGTGTTCAATTGATACCTACTCAACTAACTCTTATGTAGGCTCGTTAAATACTCTACTCGTGACAAGTTTGCATATTAGAATTCAGTACATTTGCTTTTAAAGTGAGAGACAAACCCTTCTCTTCAGATATTACTACCACAACGCGTTTTTTTAAGTAAGTGCAAAATAAACCACTTGACATGTTTGATATTCATTCAGAGATATAAACTCATACAAAACTTTCAGTAACATGCAGTGAGTGACTGATATTAACTCTACACACAAAAAAAAGAAGCCAGCTCTTGCATTATTAAAAGTAATCCAAATCATTCTCATCGTGATTCTGAACAACAACGCCACACCACTACTGCCACCAAGTATCTCTCTACTGGAATCTGTTTAATTTAATTTAAATTGTGGCAGAATTTTATAACTAATGTGAAAATTACTGTGAAAAAAAAACGAAAAAGACTTTTATCAGCTTCTGCCGATTCTTATCCTAGTGACTCATAAAATATTTATGAAAGGAGTGTACACATTTCCAAACAAGATAATAATGTGATGTACAGATTTGGGAAATTATTATTTGGAAGAATGGATTAACTAAATGCACACATTTTACTTATACATATAGGTACGTATAATATATGTTAATAATAATATCGCATGAAAAAAAAATACTACAAATATTGAGGTAACTGCATACAATGTTTAGTTTTTGAGGCATGGTAAATGCATATAAGTATATATAATAATATCCATGAGTTAATTGCGGGACAACAAAAGGGCAGGGCCGACCATCATCGTCATCATCATCGTCGGAGGCAACTTTATCGTTTATGATTATGAGGATGGTTTTTTTTCTTCTTTTTTCCTTTGCTCCATCTTCTTACAGTTGAGTAAGCAATAATAGCAGTGTGCAATAAAATTATTATTGTACAAACTGATGTACATAGTACACCAGTATTAGTTCAACTAGTTTATAGTTCATTTCATGCCTACACATTATTATATTACATACATATTACATATATGCATATATTATATGCATATGTACAATGGTAGTGCAACAGTCATGATTTTTTTGGAAAAAAATAACTCTCAACAAAATCTCAGCTCAACTATACTTGACTGAGGAAGTTTGACTCCTACAGCCTTGAATCGAATAGAAAAATTACCAATACTTTCCTTCATCATATTTCAACATTCAATAATCATCATCATCATCATCAATGGTTCGCTCGCGGCTTCATCATCCTTTCTGGTCTTCTCTTGTGCAACTCTGTCTTCATTATTATTATTATCATTATTGTTGCATTATTACATCCATGAAATAAAAGAAGATGAGTTGCTCCATACACTCACACACACCTAGCCAATAATAATCATAGTGATGGTATTACATGAACCTAGCCAAAGTCAAAAAGAGAAAAAAAAAATCTACTTACGCTGCGCTGACGGATTATCATCAGCACTTGTCATGGTGATCATGACATGAATACCACGAAGGTGAATAGGATGAAAATGCAGTCATATAACACACCAACCATAGCACTTGACTGCTGTAATGCATTGTATCTACATATTCGAATATTGCATTATTAATATGCTCGCTAAGCTTTTTTGTGACAAATTAGGACCTACCTAGAATTATCATTCTCATCATCTGTGCATATGCCTATAAACTACGGACAGGTAGGCATGATGATATGAAGAAGATTTACTTTTTTTGCTATTGAAGACATGTTTTTCTATTCTAAAATTTCAATGATTATCACATTTTGAGCAAACAAAAAAAGAACCTAATCGGACAGTCATAGTCGTCACTTTACACTGACAGTGTGATAAAAAAAACAAATTTATAGAACGGAGCAAAAAGTAGAAAATTCACAAATGACCAATTTATTCATTAAAATATTTTTTTATATTAATTTTCAAATTAGTTTGACAAAAATTTACTGTTTCACTCTTGTCTAATATTTCTTCGTCTTTATGACCCGAAATGTGGGCCTGGTTATTACATGCTGTTGTTGCACTAGTTCCAAAACAGTAAAGCAAATGATGCAAAATTTGTTGTATTTTTTTATTTATTTCAGCAATGGTGGTGCTGGTACAGACGTTGTAAAACATTTTATGTTGAACAATCACGCTGTTCCATATGATTGCACGCGTCATTTTTTTTTCATGCTCATCATCAGGATCAACAGCAGCGACAACTACAGCTTGCATGCAATACAAGTATGTATATTAGCTGGTTTTACTACTGCATAATAATATATAATGCATAACAAACATGCCTGTAAGAGATGCATCTTCTCTTTTTTCCATTACAAATAATATAATCTGGCTATTACGAACGAACAATTCGTCTTTAAAGAAGGTTACTACTACTACTTCTTTCTGATTACTGACTTTTTATGTTATGCCACACTATGTTTGCTCTCCCTATGTACATGTGTGAAGAGATGATGATGATCCTCCAAGGACAGCAAGAATTTTTTTAAAGCCGTTATAAATGTTATATACCTCAAAATTTTTTTTGAACTCTCTCGTAAAAATTTGCCAACAACGTCTTCTGTTGTGTCACATCAAGTCAGACAAACAGTCTTTTTGCACTAAAAAAAATATGTGCTGCTGATGCTGTTGGTGTTCATCTAGGAGTGTAAATTTTATTATAATAATATGATATATAGAGCCATAGCAAAGTTTTATGATTTTTTAGTAGAGATCTCCTCTTGACTTTTATACCCAACCGTCTTCCAGTTGATAGGTTAAACAATCCAACCTCTTACTCACGTCCTTTGAAGTTCGAGATTAACAAGCTACTGGTTTAATTAAATATGCATATAGTTTTACATCCAGGCGTCCAGTAAACTATACAATTTACTGAAACTCGGGGATCATTGTAATCTTGCGAGTGACCTGTAAGCATGAATAAAATATAAATAGCAGTACATTGTTTAGGTATAATAATAATCTTTTTATACCTACTCCACGTGATTTGAGCCTCTGCACCCATCCATTTCAGGTGAAGAGGGATGCCATTAAAAATAATAATAATTACTTCCAAAAAGTATATACATAGTTAGATACACTTACCAGCAGCAAACTTTTTTTAGTATGATACTAAAAATGATATTTACTAAATTCAACGCTTCTTGGTCAAGCCAGGCAGGTTACACCTAGATTTTTATTGCTTATTTTTATTTGAATTCCTTTTTAATGGACTAAAAGTGATTATATTGCTTCTGGTGATTATATTGATGATGATGATGACGATGGCGAATATTATTTGCTTGGAAGAGAAGTAGCATTCGATGTTTTCAATGCTTTTAATGTCCCAAAAAATGCTTAAAATATTTTGGTATGGTAAATCAAAAGGTGCATGTCTCTCTCTATCTACTTAAAATATTAGCGTGAAATTGACCAAAGAAAAGTAAAGTCGTATTAGGAAGAAATACTTTTCGTGTTATTAATCAAATAGGTATATACCTAGTATATTATTATGGCATCTCTTACTCTCTGACTCTACTAACCATAGCCACAACCAACCACCCAGCCTATCCCTACCCTAATTGATAATTTGAAGAAACGCTGTAAAAAATCTTATCAGTTCCTACATTTTTATTTGTTTTCCAGACGGACACATTACATATGCACATCGTCTCATCACTTTAAGCAGATTTTTCTCTTGTTCTACACAGAGAAAACACAAAAAGTGATATAAAGCATAGCACGCTGTTATTTTTCAACGTTTAATCACCCTCCCTTATCAGAGAAACATTCCGCAACAAAGAAAAGAAAAAAAGTTTGCTGGAGACTAGCTGATCCATTTTATTAACTTATCAGCAGCCGCATTACAAGGAGCTGTCAGTGAAACAATAAGTTGATAATGTGCTTTTGTTTTATTTCTTCTTACGTGTAAAATAGTTGCAAAAACCTTATTATTATTGAATCTTCAAACTAACTCAAATACATTCTGTACAGCAAATCGTCGGCACGCATCCACAATCCTGTTCCTCTTTCTTCATCACTTCATTTTAGAAGACAAAACAATAAGACTTACAGACACAAATACATACAAAAAAAGAGCGTATCACCAATCGCCACAACCACCACCTTAAAACTCTTAACCATTTCTCTCTGTTCTGTCCTCTCACTATTATTTATAATGAGTGAGAATAAATAAAGTAATAAATTATTTCTCTAAAGAAACAAATAGCAGTCCATCCATGAAGTTTAATATCTACTTGTCTTGGACTTCTTGGACTGTTTTTCCTCTCTACTTCTTGTGCCACCGAACAAACTAAAGTATAAAAAAACAAGCGAACTACTCATTGCTTCTGTATCAATTTTTTCTTCTTAAATTTCAGTTTAAAAATCCTATTCACATTGCGTACACGGATCCTCTGGTTAGATAAGATTTGATATAATATAATAATAATAATTTCAAGTGTAGAAAAAAACAGGCCGAGAGACAGATACCTACATTTTTTTAGTAATATATCATTATACAGATAAGAAGCATACGACGACTACTACCACTTCATGGAAGATTTACAACAAACTAATTAGCTCCCTTGACTTATATTTTTTTCACTCGTTCTTGTACCACTGACTATACGGTTTTTTTATGTTTCACTTGCAGATGAAATGAAGAGCAGGCAGTGGTGAGGATAATAATATTGTTACAAGAATCTCACAGTAAAAGTTGATGGTGGTAGTTGATGCTTCCTTCTGTCATTATATTATTATTGTACATTATAAATTACAATATTTTGGATAGGTAACCATTACACACATTTATATGATTTACTGAATATATATTGTACTCATAGGAAAAGTGCATAGGTGGTGGTGGTAGTATTTTTTTCATGTGCTGCTGTTGCGGTGGTGGTATATTATAGTGTTCGTTCATACCACCTGATGTGAATTATTATTAAGAACATTGTTACATGTTTGGAGCTTGGAACAAGTGAAACACTTCTCTGGTCTCTTGTTTTTTTTGCATTGTGTCATTAAAAAGTAAATGTATTATAATTATTTACTGACTATATTTGTTACATGTTCTACTCTCATCTCAGTTTTTTTTTTCTTTTATGCTCATCTCCTTTGATATAGTTCCATTATCTCGCTGATGAATTGTTATCGCTTGTTACAAACAAACTCATTGAATAATGCACGGAGAAGAATGAGTTGATGATGAGAATGAAAAAAAAAATGAAATAAATTTTGAACAAGATGTGAAGACTGGATGTTGTGTGAAGACTATCACAGTGCTCCATTTGGAATAAACTTGTAAAGCTTGAAGAAGAAAAAGAAGAAACCGTCTATTTATGCTGGCTGTCTTTGCACAGGAATAAAAGCGACAGACTGTTTGACTATTGTTGCGATTATTCAACACATTATAAAAAGTAGTTAGGTATACATCTTTATATAAGCACATGTAAACACAATATTATAACAAATTGCACGACAGCATGACTGTGATTGCTACTATTGCATAATCAATTATTAGTAGTTGTAGTAGACAACTTGGAAGAGACTGCTGAAGGTAGCAGCGAGGATTCATCGGTAAATTTTTGCTTACTAATCAACAAATTTGCTTGGTCGTGCAATACAAAGTGCTTATCGCATCGTCACAAGAAACCAGCGTAAATCAATGAGTATCCGTGTATAGACGTTCATTCCTCAATTCATAAACTATGAGCAAGAGAGAAAAAACAACATTGATAGATTTATAGGGTTTGGATTATGTATCATAGAAACTCATTGTCATCATCATCGTTTTCAGTAAGAGACCTGGATTGGGTAAGTACAAAAGCGCCTGATTTTTTTTATATATATATTTATTTATATATGTAGCATTTATTTATGATTATCAGTTTCCTTCTGTATTAATTATTTTGTCTGTGACTTGGTTTATTACGTTGATCATCATGAAGCTTGAGTTGATTTCCATTTGGTGTGGCTCAATCATATCCTCCCTTGACATTATAACAATAATATTGTTATTGTCCTGCCTGCTTGTCTGTCTGTACAAAATAGGCAATATTATTATTGTTGTGAATTGTGATTATTAGTAGCAATATAGAATGAGGGGGAGGACAATATTACATCTCTTAATTTTCTGTGTACCTACCTACTACTACTCTACATGCCTACACTCTCCGCTGCTGAGTGGTGACAATCGACAGTAAATAAATTGATGAAAGAAATGAGTCAACTGGGTAATTACACTTTTGTTGTTGAATGAAAATATTTATCTTTCGTATCATGTTCGCGTAAATAATGACTGGATTGAATTATTTTCTCGTTTATATATCAAGTCATCATCATCATCATGTAACATAGTAGTAGTATTCTTGTTACCACCACCACCACCACACAGTTACAGCACATGCCTCTGGTGAAATTTGCAAATCCTTTTGGCAAATTTAATGCGTACAGTAATTGATAATGAAGAGTTGGCATGAATGGATGATGGAAGATTTCCAGTTCAGTTAGTTGAGTCTCGCAGAGCAGAAACCCATACCAAAAAAATACACATTCCACACCTTTCGTTCAACCTTCTCATGACTGAAAAAGCAGTTGTTTTTACTTTATGTACAAATGCTTGAGCATATTACAGTCTTATTAAATTTTATACTATATCGTAGAGAGCAGCAAATGTAAATGATTATATGTACACATAAAATCAAACAAAAGTCGTAACAATTTGTGAAACGATAGGTATACATAATAGTGTGGAGATATGCACACACATATGTATAATATGCAAGAAATAAGAAGAAGAAGAAGAAGCTTATTGTTTTTTTATAATGATCATCATCCTCATCATTAAATATGTACATGTATCATGTAGGTAGGTATAATTTTATGCCTGTTGTGAATATTAACAATGTAGCCTGATGGATATAGAGATGGATAGATGGTCGATG
>JAHZMZ010002247.1:0-11635 GCA_027743805.1 Lepidocyrtoides sp. E14 | reverse complement strand
CCTCCTCTCCTATTCCAGGTGTAATGGCAAGCTCTTCATTGTCCTAAAAATTAAAACATTTGCAAAAAAAACACAAATCAAAAGACCGTTCAAGCTCATTCCATTCAATTTACCATTAATCTCACTTTGCCCCAGAAGCATTTATATTCACAAAATCGCTTCTACTATCAATCTTAATCAACAGGGTCGGGGTAAATAATTTACATATATTTGTTACATGTATATAGGTACATTCTCTACGTTACTTACAAAACACACCGTCATTTAAAATTGCATACATACCTATATACATACACACATTACAAAAGGGGGAAAGAAGGTGTTTGGATATTATTTATCGGGCTATTATTACTCATAAGAAGAATAGATTTATCTAGGACATACATACTAGACGATGGGCTGATGATAATATGCGGAAATCTATATAAAGTTTACACACATTTATCATGAATCATAATAGGAAATGGGGGCATACATACATAACAGATATCATTTTTACATAAGTACATAATAGGAAAACACCACAAGAACATGATATTATTTTTCTACCGACCGACCACATCACAGAGAGAGAGAGATAACAGAGAAAAGCATCAGCGGAACAAGAATAGACAGAGAGAGAGAGAAAAAGAAAAAAAGAGAAGTTTGGAGGGGAAAAGAAGAGAGCAACTACAAAATTTGAGAGATCATCATCATCATCAGAGAGGAAATTCTCTCCGGGCAAAACATGAAGGAGGGGAAAANAAGAGAAGTTTGGAGGGGAAAAGAAGAGAGCAACTACAAAATTTGAGAGATCATCATCATCATCAGAGAGGAAATTCTCTCCGGGCAAAACATGAAGGAGGGGAAAAGAGGAGAAAACATTACTGGAAAATTCACAGGGAAAGAAAAGGAGAGAAACAATGGTAACATTGGAATTGAAAGAAGAGCTTGGCTTGTATAGTAAGCAGCTTCAGCATAAAACTTTATTTCTATAGAGATAAAGAGAAGTAGAAGAAGAGAAGAGAGAAAGTAGAAGAGAATTTTCATGCAAAAAAGTTCAAAGTTGAAAAATTTATTTATGCACAACAACCGTGACAGCTAAAGTGGATGAACACATCCATTTGTGTACGTCGGCATGTGTGTATGTGTGTGTATGTGTGTAGGTCAAAACGGAATGGAAAGGAAAAGGGTAATAATAACATGGAATAATATTACAACAGTAGCAAAGCATACCCGTATAGCAGCACCGTGACCTGAGAGCTGAGAGTTAAGTGGAAAAGGAAAGAAGAGAGAGGAAAAGGAGGAGGACAGGACAACATGTAAAAAAACACATTTAATGATGCAAAAATTCGCTGGGTCCTTCACCACCACTTTCGGAAATGTACGGGGAAAGAAATAGGAGAAAGTTGGATTATGTATATTTTATGCTTTGCTGCTGGCTGGTGGTAATACTACACTGATATTTTAACCGGGGCTACTCCACTTTCTCAAACACATTTAGTTTACAACCCCCAGTCTACAGCTTTTATTATAATAAGAGTTGTCGTTGTCGCGGTGGTGGTGGTGGTAACGTTTCACAGTGTGCATTTTATATTATTGCCTTTTTACAATGCTGAGATAGCTACTCCTGCTAAACACCTGCTGCTAAAAAAAAAGTACACAGGAAAGAAACGGGAGAAGAGGAAGAGTTTCTCCTTTTTTTGCATTTTCAACTTGCCCCAAAGGCCCTTAATCTACATTCTTTGCTATCCAGTTATAAATTTCCATTTTTTTTCTCTGAGAAAAAAAACATGCTGACTTTGCCTTCGCTACTAGTTCTCTGGGTAGTGGTGGTAGTGGTGGTGGTAAGGATAAAACGAGGAGATTCTATGCAAATTGATCCGTATGGCAATAAAAATGAAGCTATCCCAGGAGAGAAATTAACAACGGAAAACGGGCTTTTCTTTCTTTTCCGTCGAAAACGTAGTATAAGGAAAGAGAAACGACTATTGTTTATTGTCAATGTAGACTAGAGCTAGAAAGGATATAAAAGAGAAATAAAAGTAAGTAGGTATTATAAAAAGTGTAGGTGGTTATAGCACGTATCAAAAGTCCTTGGGCGTTCTTTATTTGAAAATGGGAACAGTATAGTAGTCATAAGGTGTCTGTAGTAATAACAGGAAGGTAGCAGTTATGTATAGTAGTAGTAGCACTGTTTTATTGGTGGTTGATTTCAGGAAAAGTAACTTTTTATATTTTTGGATGCATGGAATCACTTCCCGACTAATAAAACAAGAAAATTGTTTTCGGGGATTGTAAGCAAAATCGTTACACCGTTTTTCACGCGTAAAAGAAAGCTGTTTTTTTTACTGGAGGAAATTTATAGCGAGAATGAGAGATGGATTGATGCACGTGGGAATAAAGCAATAAAAAAGAAATTTATACTGCATGCTTTTTCGCGTTTTCTTGGATGGATGCATACAAGAGACCCTGTAACATAGTGTATAATATGCATAATACTCAAAGAGAGATAGGTTTACAAACAATTTTACAGAGAAAATGATGAGAATTAATGACAAATAATAATATACATATAGGATAAGTGCAGCTTTTTATGGGATGCATAATATAACAATGATAATGTATAGGTATGTGTGATGGTAATGCAAATGGCAATTTTTTTTTTTACTCTGATCGTAAAATATTGCTAGAGGTCTGTAATATGTAATAATAATGTACGAAGGGCAGAAACGGACAAAAGAGACATACAGAGATAAAAAAAACGAATCCATACACAGAGAAGTAATAATAATAATGAATACGAGCACATTTTTTTTCGTGTTAGAAGGAAAATGTTCAAGTTAAATATATTTACTACGTTACTGGCATATGGTATAAATACTGAGCACATTGACAAGACAAAAAAGGAACGATTAAAAAAGCTTTGTAACTTTTTTTTCAAAAAAAAAAGCCAACAGTGTAACATAACGATATATAGCGGCATGGACAAATATATTTATAGTAATAATAAATATTAAGTGAGTAATGAACGAATGAATTAAAACAAAATTTATTGTTTGTAAGCAACACTGACTACTACTTAAACAGAATAGACAAAAAACGAATGAACGAACGATCTCTAGTTTTTTTTTCATTAAGTGAAATTCATTTTTGTTGGTATTTTTTTTTTTTTTTTCGTTTTTTTTTTTTTTTTTGTTTTTTAAATGAAATTCAATAACGTACAGAGTCGACAGGAACTTGTGGCAATGAGAGTGCAGACACGGATGAAGGTGTCGGTGGCTTGTGCTCCGAAGAGTGGCTGATGGCCGATTGCAACTAAAACAATACATAGTTTAATAATAATAAGAATGAGAGCTTGATATGGATGAACGAATATGAAATGTAGTAGTAGTAGTAGTAGAAATAGAGAAAAGTACAGTAGAAGAAGAAGAACACATAATATTTAGAATATTTTATCAGATCAGAAGAGAGAAAAAAATAAAAGTAAAATATTTAGACAGAAACAATGATAAAAGTAGTAAAAGAGAGAAAGGCGATTCGAAAGTAAAATGATTAAAAACAGAAGTTGTCAGAGTGTCAGTCAATCTTGATGACATATTATATGGATATTATGACATTTATTATAGTGTGACAGAGTACAAAGTGGTAAATATTTATATGACACATTTTGTTAGCTGACATTATAATGTCATTTTGCTGTCTTCATTCATCATCATCATCATCAAACCACTATATAATTTGCTTGAAAAAGTAATGCATTTCTCTTGCTGACGCACGCATTGCTTATAAAATATGCGTGTGTTACGACAACAACAACAACAACAGTTACATGGTTTGAAGAAACAGTAAATCTTTTTTATGCTGCCGGTTTGAAAAGAGAAACATAATTAAATAAATAAATAATGAGTGATAATAATAATAATAATGTAATGTAGTAAAATGAAGTATTTTGCTTTTCTTGGATAATTTGGTCAAACTAATAATGAGAATTAGTGCTTTGAATAAAAAATAATAAGATTATGTATAGTATATAATATGGTAACAATAAGGTTTCTACTTTTGTTACTATGTCGAGCATTTTGTAGTAACATGGTTTTAAGATGAAAAAATATATGTAGTTAAGAAAAAAAATACAACCATTATTGGTTGGTTTTTTATACCTGATCGTATTTAGATCCGTGGTGATACCTCTCCAGCTTGAGAAGGACCACTGGTCCTGTTTTCCTAAGCACCTCGACAGCCTCATGATTAGTGAAACCCTGAAGACTTTGGCCATCCACCTCGACTATTCTGTCATTGATCTGAATACGCTTACTCAGATCTGCTGCACTCCCTTCGCTTATGCTCTTTACGAAAATTCCAGAAAGTTCCTCTTTCTCGCAAACGTATCCTGCGATGGTAATCCCGAGTCCATGCGAATCCTTGTGGAGTTCCACATCAACAATCTCCACCTCAGGCAGGGTGTCAAAAGGCGGTTGGACTCCTACTCCTCCGGTGATTATTTGTCCTCCTTGCCCTGCTGAGGTGGGACTCAATTCCCCCTGTTGTTCATCCTCCTCTCCGATCAAAACTGGGGACATTGTGCCCCCCATGCTTAGAGACATCATGTCTCCCTCCATCATCATCATTTGATTGTACCCATTTCCATTATACCCGTTTGACTGGATTGGAAATGTAACAATGCCAAATATCAACTGTCAAGCATTTCATCAACCAATCTTTTACAAGGTCATTTAGAGGTCATTTGACGATTGCAATGTTTACATGGACTTACCACCATTTCTGCTGAAAGTTTCGAGTCAGTGTTGCTGGATGCTGAGGTGGGACGGTCACCACCTACTGACTGCTGCTGCTGCTGTTGAACTAGTGGAGCCCCACTACTCGCTGCACTGGTAGGGCTCAGTTGGGCAGAGTCGGGGGCTCGAGCGATTACAATCTCAACCTCACCGCGTGACTGCTGCAGAATCCCGATCGCTTGCTGGTGGGTAATTGCAGAGTCCAGCGGCTGACCGTCGATTGCCAAAATTTGATCACCTTCTTGGAGCCGCCCATCTCTACAATTTCGCCAAAAAAATCAAAATAAAAAAAAACACATAATTTTTTGGCACCCAAAATTTATACAAATGCAATTTTTTTTATATTTTCCACATAAAAGCTTTCCCCTTGCTTGCAAAGTTATCAAAGCAGAAAGATTTCCTTAACCTTTAAAGTATTTCCATTAAGAAAAAAAATACAGATAAAATATGAAGAAAAGTGTGCTTTTGTGTTTGCTCGTTTTTTTGTATACCCGTAAACCTTATATATTTTAAAGCAAAGCTTATCAGTAAGATGACAGCAAAGAGAGAAATGGTTAAACTGAGAGAGAGAGAGATAGAGAGAAAAATAAGTTTTTTTAGTGAAGGAATAGTAAGTTAATTAATTTAGAGATAAAAAGATGTTAGGAAAAAGTTAGGAATGTTGAATTTTGTAAAAATGTGTACAATGTTTTTAAAAAAGGTTCCACCTGCACCCACCACCACCACCATGAAAATCGGTCATCATCATCATCATCAAGATCAAAGTTCAGAATCATCATCATGATCATCATGCGTCGCAGACAGACAGGAAAGCATTATATATCATAGTATAGAGAATATATATATAGTTTACATTTATTTTTCTAAGTAAATATTATATGTTCTTTTTAAGTTTAAAAAAACTTTTTTTTCCATGAAGAAAAAAATTCAATAGAAAAGTAGATTAGATGTTCTTTTTAAGAGAATTAAAAAAGGGAGTGAGCTTTTTACCTAGCAGCAATTCCATTAGGCTGGAGCTCTTGCACGAAAATTCCTAATTCGCCTTTTTCTTGGGATTTCAATCCGACCACAGAAAAGCCAAGAGAGCCACCGTCAGGTTTAAATAACTGAAAGAATCGTAAATAAATTGGTGTTAAAATTGAATCGATCTAAACGTGAAACAATTATTATAAGAGAATGATTTATCGACAAAAAAAACTGTATGGACGTACCCGAATTTTGTGGACTTCTCTTCCTTGTGCCTGTTGTTTTAGAATACGCTCCAATTCTTCCTCATAAGTCGGCGTTGAAGTGGGCATCACCGCATCCCCGTTAAACTGAAATTTAAAAGAAAAATCATTCAATATTTTTTGATGCATTGACTGTTAGGACGCCTGGGTATATGAACAGGATAAAATTTGCGAAATAAATTTTGCCTACTTTATTAGCAGTGGGAGATCCTCCACCAGTTGGCACACCCCTAGACCCTTTTCCTCCCTTCTTGTCTAGAGAGATTGGCATAGTCGTATCAAAGGGAGCCTTGTATCGTTCCGCAGGTGGAGAAATCTTTACCACAAGGCTTCCCTCAGTGGTAATATCAAAGTCGTTAGTGGTGATACTTGGATGGCGAATCATTTGGTCGCCTAGTTCATTGACCGAGTCCTGTGAAAATAATGTAAGTTTCTTAATGTTAGCTGGTATATGTAAACATTTTGGTGTAAAGATAAGCAGTAACTTTAATAACGTACCTTGATTTTGCATATCCGCTGAAACATGGGATTAGTAAGGACGCTCAACAACGTATTGATCTCATCATTAACCTGGGAAGCCAGTCTAGGGTCATCAGCTGCCGCCTGACCTTGTTTCATTTTTGTCTGCATCTCCCCCAGCAGACCAAGCACAGACTCGACGTCTGAAAGTGAGCAAAGGAAGAGAAAAAGAGGCGCAACCGTTGTGCTTCCATATTATTAGAGCAATTTTATATTCCAATCAATCACCCAATCAATCAGAAACACACAGCAAGTCCAATCATCACAACAATAATTTATTTCATTTGCATCATCATCAATACTGCAATAAACTGTTGGGGTCAAACGAGATTACATTTATCTTAACCTAGATTGACTTATAGCTAATTTTATTTACGACGATGGCACGTCATCATAATGAGCAAACACAATTGCAATTTACAGAGAAATTTATAAAAAACGAGCAATAATATATTTTTTTTTGTGTGCGGAAAGCTTCACGGGAAAATAATAAAAGATAGATTACTTATTATTCTGCATGCTATTTATTATTTTTTAAACATGAAAACACTACATGTTGATTAGTTAAAATTTAAAAGGTCAAACCTGAACACAGTGGCATTTTTACTGCCTTTGTTGGTGACGACGGTGAAGATAAAGACGTGGTGAAATTTTCCTTTTTTATTATTCTTCCTGGATAACTTTTTTGTGTGGTGCAAGTGCACTGGTGCTGTTTAATTTGCAATTTTTATAGAAACTTTTTTCTCTTTACTTTTTTAGGCCGAAAAAAATAAATAATGAGAAATAATAAATAAAAAAATGGAGTCTTTTCACGAAAAACGGAAAACCTCCGTAGATCACTGCATCATTTCTGTCACTTTATTTAGTCACGTTCCATTGTATTTATCACTGCAAAAGTTGTTCTTTAACGGAGCAACCATCGTCACTACCACTACTACACTATATAGTCAGCTTACTAGAGTTAATTCTGATTTTCATCGTGCGAATCACATTATTATCATCAATACAGTGTCTTTTTTTTGCTACTAGTATAACTTTTTATTCACATATTTTGTCTTTTGTGCGTCCGCATGCACACCCAATTCAGTAAGAAAAAAAAACTTTTGGCAAATCTCCTCCGTAGCACTCCAAAGTTCAATAAATACTGTCAAGTGACTATTTTTTATTTTTAAAAATGACTTCAACACCCAAAATGAGTAACACCTTTTGCAAAGTACGTGGTGATAATGTTTTGACGTCTCGATTGCAGAATGCCTTTTGGTGTGCAAAAAGTCAATTTTTTTATCTTGCTGTTGTGGACATGGGCATTGCACTCTTTTTGCACAGTGCCTAAATGGATGGAGGTGCTGCTGTATTATGCGACTGCTGAACTGTTGACTGTTGTTTTTTATGGTGTCTGTTATTATTATGATAGTTACGCTCCCGTGCGTTCTTTACTTGTTATTATTATTATTGTTCTTAATCTTTTCATTCAACAAGAACAAGCAAGAAGTGCATTAGACAGGCAGAGAGAGATGAAGAGAGAAAACCACCAAACCACATTTATATCGTTTTACTCAAAAGAGCATTCCTGAATCTGCTGAAGCTTGCCAAAAAAAAATTTTGTATTGCATAATTTATAATTTACTATTATTATTATTATTATTGCTATTTATCTGTGTACATTTTTTTCCTCTTCACTGGCAATGTGTGTTTGGAGTGGCTGTGTTCATTTAGCAATAGTAGTTAGTGGATTCAGTTGTAGTAGTTGTTGTGCAACTCACGAAGAACACAAGATCACTAGAAGAACAAGAAGGAGAAGATGGGGATAATAAATGGAGTATTTTTTTATGGAGAAATACCTCCATACCTATAATAAGTATAGCTAGCAGTAGTAGTAATATAATAGCAGGAGGAAAATGGCAAATCTAATATCATCATCACATCACCACCACATCACTGCACAAAAAGCAGTAGCAGCAGCAGCAGCATCTTGTTGTATGGATCATGGGTGTATATCTGTAAAAGCAGGGCTGCTGGCTGGCTCCACTTTTGTTTGGTTTGGAGTGGAGCATCTAGAGTGAAACTGTTTCTATCACAAAAAAAGTTTTTTTTTGGGAGTTGCACTTGTCTTTTGGCTCTGATGTTGTGTATGAGTCCATGATAATAACAATAGGTATAAACCTGTATGAATGTATGAAAATAATGCATATAATGTGTTATGTAGGTATATCTGTAGGTATTTTATGCATGTATGTTATGTACATTCGGGTATTTTTTTACTACATGTATGGTTTAGTTGGATAAGTTGGATATGGAGTGGAATGGATGAGAAGAAAAACATGGACGGGCAAAGGGAAAAACTCCTACAACAATAATTTCTGCTGCTGTTACATAGTTAGGTGGATGAGGAGAAGAGGAAATAGGACTCTTCTCTAAAAAGTTCTCTTATTCGTCTGCTTTTGGGATGGATCGATTTGCCCTCTGTGTGAGTGTGTGTGCTGTGTTGGCAAGCGAGAAAAAGCTCTGTTGCCGCTTCTGTTGCTGGAGTTCTAGTAGAAGATTTGGTCGCTTTCGCTTTACTACATTTTTGTGGCTCTATAATGGAGTGGAGTGACTATTGTATGCAATAGTAGGAATGTACAAATTTATATACAGTCAACTAAAAATGGATAGAGTTGAAAAAAAATGTTTTTTTTTACCGACTTGTTTCTCACGAACCCACGAGTAGCAAGGCTAAACAAAAGTGGAGAGAAGGCGAAGAAGAAGAAGAAGAAGGATGGGAAAATAATATATGGGTATAGGTATTTACGTAGAAGCATAGGTGATTGAAATACATGCATACTAGAATGGAACGCATAAAGGAAATACAGAGAGTTGTGTGCACACTTGTGTAAGAAATGTAAAGGTAAAGCGAGCCCAGAAGCGAAATAAAAAGTAAAGTATGCGGAATACTTGTACACGCTATATGATGCCATGCCACCACGGACGGACGACGGAACAAAAAGAGAAGAAGGATTGGATTGAAAAAAGAAGTGAAGAAGAGTGAATAGAAAAAAGGGAAAGAGAGAAGGATACAAAAAAACACGATGATGGTATGGTGGCATGATGGGAACGCGAGCGAACGCAAGGAATTCTCTCTTGCTCTCATATCAGCGATCGATACAATGATTACAGACCTGTATTACTATATGCTACTGGGTTGAAATGAGACAAGGGACGTGTTTCATGTGGGAAATAATTTACAAGGATTGGAATGTCATGGAAGATTGAGTGTGCAAACTTGATATAATGTTCCTTTGGGTTTACTGATTGCTTTTGCTGGGACAGAGTAAAAATGAAAACGCTTCCAAATGCAAACAAATTAGTGGCCAGATTCATTGCTACATATGCAGTGTGAAAAAAAAGCCGGAAACTATTGGATTAAATGATAAATGCAGCACATCAGACGGTTACCTTGTTGATCGCATTTAAACAAGTGTACTAACTAACTAAAAACACCTACACACAAACACAACACAAGTAGAGAGGTGTAGCATCAAAAGTAAGTTAAGCCGTTTGCCTTGTCGTAGCTGTCGCTTATGGCTTACGCTTAAATACGGTATTACACCTGTACAATAATAGATATAAGAGGCTTGCTCACTGAAAACTTAAGCATTAAGCATTATATTATTGCAGAACGCTATAAACATGACAATATTCTCAGTTATGCATGTATAGTTGCGCTCTTAATAAGATAATACAATATCAACAGTGGCAGCGGCACCAGCATTTTGACTTGTTATTTACGTTTGTTTTTGTATATACATATATATGTAATATACATACATGCATACACATTGCCACCCTATGCTAGCCTTTACTTTTATCCCTCTGCCATGAAATAATTGTAATAATAGCTACAGCAATTCCATTTATTTTGAACGTGGACCTTCATATTATGAATACAGAGTAGATATCAACAGCAGCAGTTACAATCAGACTAGAAACCAAAGCTGTTCAACTACTAACAGTTACATGACAAGAACAGTGATTATTAAAAAATATATATAACAAAAGCAGCAGCACGGCCTGCATGCACAGTGATATTTTATGGCAGCGAGCAGCAGTCGTGGCGTGGCGTGGCATGCTATAGTACAATATCAGAACAATAACTTGTCTCACATCATCATCGTCGTCACCACACGGAATGAAATACCTACATCAAATGAACCATTCTTCCTTTCTATTCAGCAGAGATATTCTTCTTTCTTTCCTGCTGAAAAAAAGTCATTCTGTGAGAAACAATGGACGGAAGCTGCATATAAAATCCCTGCAAAGATTCTATAAAAAAAAGCGTTGCTTTCTATTATATTGCTTTTACTACTGCTGCTGCTGCCTCTGCTTTTGCTGTAACTCATTTTTTTCATGCTTTGTTACACTAACAAGCACTCTGACTCTTATTTTTATACTAACCTTCTACAATAAAGCTTTCCTTTTTCTCTCTTTTTTTTGCAAAAGCTTTCCTTTTCCATATAAAAAAAATGAAAAAAATAATAAAAAAAGTAAGCACGAAAAAGTATTAAGCTTTTTTTTCTGCTTTACATTTTTTTGCTTTATTGCTGCGTTGTTGCATTGCTGCTGGTGCTAGCACTATTAGCTTTTTGCTCGTTTTTATCCGCTTATAGCTTTAGCTTAACTAACTTTTTCTTTGCTACAATGATGATGACGACGACGACGAATGCTACTACTACTACTGCTACCATCAACCAAACTAAACGACACGAGCCACAGAATGAGACAGAGAGGGAAAGGAAAGAGAGCAGAAGAAACAACAGAAGTAGTAGTCAAAGTGACGGTTGTGTTGTACTATGTGTTTTTCATTCAACTAAGCTTACTTACTTTTTGTCTGTCTAGCTTCTTTCATTTTATAAGCATAATATATAATATAACATCCCATCATTGTCATTTTCTCTCCGTCTCTCTCTCTCTCTATAAGCTTTTTTTGCAAGCAGAGAGAAGAGAGCGGAGCTGAAATGTAAGCTGAGTGTGCAAAAAAAAACTAAAAGTGGAGAGAGAAGAGGAGAGGGAGAGAGAAAAGCCTAAAGCTAAAGCTTACATTAAAGCTTTACACACATCACATCCATCCAT
>JAHZMZ010002246.1:0-11613 GCA_027743805.1 Lepidocyrtoides sp. E14 | reverse complement strand
ATACAAGTAGCGTTCCTCTCTGTTTTCATGCCGTCGTATACCGTTACATTTACAAGTATATGCGAAAATTGTTCCCTTGCACAGGGAAAGTTATGTTGTCGCCTTGCACCTCCCAAGACGCCACTGCAAAAAAAAGCCTGTTTACTAATCAAAGTAAAATATAAGCATTATATAGCAAGTTGCATATATATCTGTAATTATACCAGTAGTTATTATAACGGCTGGAGTGCCCAACAAAGATGCGAAGGATGACTACGTAGTCAGGTCCATTTTGCAAAGTAGAATTATTTTTCGCGTCTTATTACACTTGCCAGATAAGGCTTAATGCTTAGAGAGTTGGGCGAGTTTGCAGATATAAAAAGCGGTCCTAGCCCACTAGTCCAACTATTAAGTTTCCAGAGCTCAGTGAGTGCACACAACTTTGAATAAGTCGTCGCAAACCCAACACGCTGCTTTAGCAGCAAGTTATCCACTAATTCTATTTTTTTCAAATACCATCCTTTCCTTACACAGTTACAGTTGCTTTTGCACATAAATACAAAATTTTGCAAATTCAATCCGGTGAAGACGTGTCAAGTCGCCCCGAAGCAAAAAAGTGACAATTGCCAGTCAGAAATCTGGTTTTTAGAAAACACAAGCCAGCCAAGAAACACAGTGCTCGCCAGTGTTCCTTGCTACTTTTTTTGCATATTTAACAAAGAGAGGGGAAGTGAAGCCACTTCTTGCTTAAAAAAAAAACAAACTTATTTACCTGATCATTTGAAACAAAGCTCAGTCTTCAACAGAAATGGTAAGAACTACAAAAATATAAGCTTTCATTTCAAACAAAGCAATTCATTCAAAAGTCAATCATTGGAGCCTCTGCACTTGTTAATGAACTGGTTCAACTTACTTATCAAAACAATCTTTCTTTTCTTTTCCCCTGCAGGAGAACAAGCTCAGACGTGAAGCCCGCCGATGTAAGCTTCATAACATTTTTATTTGATACATTGAACACAGCATAATATTAAGATGCAAAGTGAAAAGAAAGGAAAATTTGAAAAAATTTTTAAATTGATTTTATTTTGCAGTTTTGGAGAAGACCATCCTCAAGTACGACGGTGGCAGAACTGGAGCCATCACTCGTCATCAAATGCGAGAAATCATTCGCCTTTTGCTCAAGGAGGATCCTCATCTTTACAACGAGGACGAGCTTACCGACATCATGAACAAATATAGCAAAGGTAAGCAAACTGTCTGAATGACTCATTCGATCTAGCCAAAAAAAAATCTGGTTTTTTAGGCCTTTCTAATTCTCTCAATTTTTTTTCAATCAATTCTTTTTTTTTTCAATTCTCAATGCTGTTGCAGACTCTTCATTCATCGTTTTTGGTGCCAAAAATCCCATGACCGGTCAAAGAGCCTACGAGTTTGTAGTGGATCACGGTAAGCCAATAAACCAGTAATCAGTCCAAAATAATACCTAAGTATACAAAAGCATGCATACTTTACTAGCACACATTCTTTTGGCACATGTAAATATTTACCAGTTTCCCCCACTTTCTGCACTCCTCCATAAAACCCACTTCATTACTACTACAGTTGTTCATTCTACTCCTGAAAAATTAGAGATCGTAGTAATATTTTTAAAAAAATATAATATATTCATGCAAGCATGTTTACATTTTATTTTTTTCTTTTGCAAAAAAAAACAGAGGAGGACAGATTGGACTTCCTGGCGGTGCAAGATATTACCGTGTACTTTATGCTGAAACAAGAGAAGAAGAACAACGACGCATTCCTCTCCAAACATCTCATTCGCCTCCATGACTTCCCCACACCGTAAATCGTAAATACTTAAATATCGTCTTTTTTCGCTTAAAACACACAACCATAAACTTGCACTACTACACTTTTACCAATTTATATACCATCATCCAATACACCAGTTTTACAAATTGAACCATTTTTACGAGCTGTGAGGAACAAAAAAAAATTTTCATCATGGTGAGAGGAGACAAAAAAAAAACAAAAAAAAAAAAAATATCATGAATGAGGGGAAAAGCGAGTAGATATTTAAAACATCTCTACAATATCTATACATCGCAAAGTCAGTCATCTTGACTTTTTCTAGTGTATATATACCCATTATTAGTATTTTATCTTCTGAACTTTTTTTCTACATTTAAAAAAAAACACAAGTATACATTTTTTAGGCTGTAGGCACAAACAAGATACCTTAATAAATATCTAAGCTTTCGTACTCTAGTCGCATTTTTAGTCGCAAAAACACTTTTTTCGTTGAATGACTCAACCAGAACGCAGTTGGCTAGGTTAGGCTAGGTGACGAAAAAGTAAAACAAGCAGTAGTAATAATAATAATAATAATACTAGGTTGAAATACATAATAGAATGTATGGAAAATTTACACATTATTTTTCAAGTAAATAGAGCATGCAAGGGGAGCAGAATAACTTTTTTTATAATAAACTTTAACAAATTACCTTTCCTCAGCTTTAGCTATAAATCTCTATGAAAAAACAACACACACACACACACACACACACAAGAATTTTCTCACTCTCTCCTTCTCTTCTCTCATCTCACAGTCTAATAGCTCTGATAAATAAATAAAACAAAAACTGTCGTATTTCAGCCAGCAGTTGTTAAAAAAAGTATGTAAAAAGAAAGAAAGAAAGAAAGCAGCATCAAAATCCTCTTGACTTCACTTATTTACTACTACTACTTTTCTGAATCGATACTCATTTCTATAATAATTTACATTTAACTAACATTTTATCTAGTTTATTTTATTTACAAAGTGCTGCAAAAGTATGAATACAAGTAGTAAGTGTGTGTATTATTATGCGCTTGAACTTCAATGTGAAATGGAGAAGGAGAGATGGAAAAAAATAATAGAGGAAAATTACATAACACTACCAAACAATCAGCATGGTATTCTTGAGCTAAACTTTTACATACTTTTTGGTAGACACTTGAAAAATTCTTGTTCTGATTTCTAAAAGCAAAAGAAAAAAAAAATGTTATTTAGGACATGTTTAGTAGAGCTGATAGGAAACCTAAAACCGAAAAAAGATTTTGAAATTATCATCGTTTTATTCTGGATCTTCTTTCTGAATGAAAATGGAATTGTGCCAGAGTTTATATTCTTGATAGAAATTTTTTTTATATAAAACTGGCACTGGCACGCTCAGATATATTGCCATTATCATTTTTATTTTTATGGTTGATATCGAATGCACGGGTGGCAATAAGGGAGGTGGTGGTGATAAGAAAAAAAAATTTATATAAAAAAGTACGTGACATGCAGGGAGTGCCAAAAAATATTCAAGATGAAGAAACGGAAAAAGAGGATGATGATCGAAAAGAAACATTTTTGTAGGGAAATCAAGTTCAGTGCTAAGAAAAAAATGTGTTTTATATTTTATGACGAGACGGAACAAGTGTTGAGTGAATGTCACGGCTAAAATAATAGAACGATTCATTTGTTATATAGCTTTGATCCTTTTGTGAATCAAAATAATAATAACAAGCTGCTGATACATAAATTGCAACCGCTTTTTTAGGTTTCTGATGATAGAGAAAGTAATTATGGGAGTGAGCATCAAAAAGAAAATATTTAAGGGTTTTACCTTCGCTACAAAATTTTGCGTTCAATATCCTATTCCTCTTATATTTTATCGTCTTTGCTGCTATATTTACCGCTACTACTGGTGTAAATGGTGAAAGATGTGATTATCTACTTTATTTTTTGTTTTTCGGTGAAATTGTTGTGGAAACATGAATTAATTTTAAATGCTGTTAAGAAGTGAGTGAATGACAGGTTGATAGGGAAAATGGAATAAGAGGGAATAACGAAACAGACGATACTTTCGATACTTCAAAATGGTAAACTGATTTTGTGTGTAAAAAAATAAGTACCTAAGTATTTTAAATGCTAAAAAAATATTGTTATATGAATACTTGTTGTTACTCTTATGTTCTTTGTTTTGTTTTTTGTGTGTCGACACACGTCGCCGTCTTTGTCGTCTATTTATATATTTTTCATATTGACATTTTAGCACTGTTATAAGTTGTTAAATTGTGGAAGAAATATTTATTATGTGAGGGATTCATTAAAGCATATAGATTTAATGAATAATTCTTATGTAATGATATATTGCTCCGTTTAATAAAAAGAAAGAAAAATAAAAATGATAAAAACGAAAGAAAAGAAAATTTTCAAATTATTTCATTTATCATTAAATGTGCATATTTTAAAGCATCATCACCGTTCTAACTTAATGGCAAATCGGAATATTCGAAATATCTTCATTGAAGATCTCAATATAATTGCTTGGATTAATTGATTAATATGACTCTTACTTATGGCTTCCTTTATCATCTAGCCTACAATTTCACTTTCATCGGACAAACTTTTTAATTTTGGTGTCCATTTGAATCAAATGTTGAAGCGGTATTAAACTCAAAAATCATTAAATGTGCATATTTTAAAGCATCATCACCGTTCTAACTTAATTGCAAATCGGAAAATTCGAAATATCTTCATTGAAGATTTCAATATAATTGCTTGGATTAATTGATTATTATGACTCTTACTTATGACTTCCTTTATCATCTAGCCTACAATTTCACTTTCATCGGACAAACTTTTTAATTTTGGTGTCCATTTGAATCAAATGTTGAAGCGGTATTAAACTCAAAAATTTATAGGCATGCTGTATTCGTCATTCTGTACAGTGCATATTATTGCATGTAAATGCAAATGAGAGATGAAGATCATGGCTCAACCTTGACGGAAACAAATTACCGTAGTAAAATATTATTACGTTGTTATCGCCAACATTATCATCATCATCGTCATGCATATATTTTTTTGTGGCAGTGAATATTCCATAGACCACTCCCCACTCTTTGGTAACAGCAATATTTTAAATTTACGATTTAAAAAATGGTTTCTCGCCCTGTCAAAAATGTAAGTAGGAACATTCCCACCAATATTTTTTTTCAAAGAGTTAAAGCGTACCATAACCATCACTTCTTATGGCGTATCCCTTCTCACTTTCTCTTGTCATTTTTCTCTTCGCTATAATTTCTCACTTTCATTATATTTTTTTTCTACTGGTTTTGAAACGCATGAAACGACACGGTATAAAAGCATCAATTACTGATAAATCTACTGCGGAGAAGAAGTAGCAAATGCAAAGTAAATAATTAGGCACGTGGCGATGACGCATCATCATCATACAAGTTTGAAGTTGATTTTTATGAAGATATTATGGATTAACTTAATCAAGATATTTCTGTACAATTCTGTATTTTTAGACAGTTGGATTTATGGAGATGAGTGTAGGAAATAAAGCAGCAGCACACCAACAACAGACATGCTGATTATTATACTACCAACTATTTTATTTGGCGACACTGAATAGAATTTGGTGTTTGCTTTTTGTCAACATTTTTTGATGACGATATAATATTAAGATGTACAGTGATCATATCAGCATGAAATATGCACTTGTTCGTAAACATTTTCATTTCCATACCAGTCCAACTTTCCATCCATGTCATGTTGGATGACAGGGAAAATTAATCCTGATAAACAGGCACATAAACAAACAGACATGGTACTCAATCCAAAAAGTTATGTAATAAATGCAATAAAGTTTAAAAAAGAGACGCACGAAAGCAGACTTGAGCTACGTAATAATATTTAATTATGATAAAGGTAAATGATTGTTATGACATGTTTGTCTTTCCGCTTGTATACATTTTTAGCAAGCAAAGTAAACAAAATCGTTTAATTTTAGATTTGCTCAAGATTATAAGGAGGTGGAGTCAGTAAACTTGTGTGTAAAACTTTGTGATGCAGTTTTTGTCTGTCTCTGTCAAATCTAAATAAAAAACTATACCAGAGGGTAGGTATTTTTAGCCTGGAATGCTGTTGCGTCGGTCTTCTTCATTTTTTAAACTACCTACGAATACCAAAAGCAACCCGGTGCGAACTAATCTACCTTATCACTGTCAAGTTCAAACTGCTGCTGCTGCAGTTGAAATAAATGAAAATATATGACTGTACGGAAATAGACGTGGATGGACATTTTGCATAAATAATTGAGTGTGACAAGTGCAGAAAAGTATCGCATGTACAAAGTAAGGCGGAAAACTTTGTTGGTTGGCTTTGAGGTTGATAGTTAACATGAATGGCGTATAGGGTGAAACAATTAGCATTCATGTATAGAAAGTTGTAGAAGCAGTGGAAATAGAACAGCTGCGTGTAATTTTACTCGCAAATATTTTTAAAAAATTGCTTTTAATCCAAAAAACGATCGCTTTTCATGCTCATCTCTTTTCAGGAAGCATATCTATTTTCACATCGAATAAAAATGTAATTTTTGCTGCTTGATTCTATTGCGTAACAACAGTAATCATTTGGGCAAGGAGAAACCTGAGAAAATCATGAGTTATGTTGTGTGGGCTGAAAAGTATATATTTTATTTACTTTTGGGAAAAGAGCTCATAATTTCATCCCCTGATGTACGCAATTGTTGGATAGGTATTAGATATGTCTGTAGTCTGTATTCTGTACATATTATGTAAGCATGCAATTGGCAAGTATGTAAGTTGCTTTTTATCCAAGAAATTGTAATAATTTTGCTGATTCTATTTTTAAATCTGCATTTATCATAAATAATCCTTTAAATTTTATTTTGTTTCCGCCCATTCTAACATGTGTTGTACCCCGATCAAACCACTTAGGTAGTTTGAATTTTGATTTATTGATTTGATGCTAGAGGAAGCGGAATTGGATAAGTAGTGTGAAGTATCTTTTTTAACTTTGCTTGCCGATCTATTTTTATTTTTTCGTGAGTTTCCAAGTGCGTACTTTGGACTCGTGCGTATTTCGTGTAAAAATTAGCATATTATATTTACATATTATAAAACTGTATGATTTATTGAAAACAGATCAAATAGCTTCAAAATACATGTGTTGACAACACACTGAACATTATGCAATAGTGTTTTGATCCATTTAATTTCATTACAGTGTGTGGTCGTTACCGAGGACGAAGAAAAATCAGAGTTAAGCTTCAGGCGCCCTGAACTTGCACAGAAAATGTCATTTCCTCTTTTGTGCTTTTCTACATTTACTGCCATTATAATTATTTGGATAACATCCCATAATTGAAACTGATAAAAAAATATGCATTCCTGTTGTTAGCTTTGTTTTTTGTCAACTGTTGTCATTGTCCAAGGTTCAGAGAACCCTGAGGACAAGAAAGGCATGCCATTCTTCTCTCTTTTGTTGTTCCCAAAAATAAATGACTTTAGAAAGACATCCTCTTCAGCATAAAGTAGGAATGATGGATGATCAACTGAGACATTGTGTGACAAAGGGCAAGTGTGTGTACAATTTTAAATCCTTACTACTACTTCAACTTCTTACACTGTTGGATACGCAAACACGCAAGGATATGACCTTGATATTTTTACGGCGACATAATAAGCGACTCTTGTTGTCTCTTGAAGCAAAGTGGCAAGTGGAAACTTGAAAATCAAGTTAACAGACACACACACAAGTTTTGCAGGGATAAACAAAGTCGACGTGCCGGTGATGGTGCAAGTCAGTAAAGTTATGAAACAAACGGCGCATTCCAACAGGATTGTCTAGGGTCAAAAAGATTTTTTTTTCTGCCTTTTGAAAGCTATCCTGTTACATTTCCATCACACCACCATTATCATTACTACTACTACCACTACCTGGTTTGGCAATATTGCAAATAAAAAAAATCAAGCTATTAATGTATAACATAGCTGGTGATTTGCAATATAGTAGGCACGTTTATGTACTGGGTTGGGCTTGGGTGCACACAAAGAGATCCATTAAAATGTTACTGTAGACATGCGAGCACATCCTCAAATAAAATATCATTTAACATATTTCACTCTACGAAATAAATCGGCCTTTTGTCCGATACGAGAAAGATGGATTAAATAACGCCACTTGGCTGTGAATCAGGAATGAGAAAAGTGGTGTTCCTGGTTGAGCTTGTGCAGTAATCTCTGCTAAAATGAGAAGGATACCAGAAGAAGAAGAAGATGAAGTGAATGTCTGCCAAAACTCATACCCCCGGCCATACGGTAATTAAAATGACATATACAACAATTTTTTTCTACTATGGCCATAATGTCTCTTAGAGAGATTATCTCTATAAAAGCAGCAGTATTAATAGCACTAGCCTTTTTATTGCATGGAAACATTTTTGGCGTTATTTCTTGAAGCATCGATAAACTTTTTTAAATTCAATTTTTCAAAGTACAACAATTAGGCATTATTAAAAAATTCCGTTCGTGCTCATCACTCGATCATCATTAGCTTCTTCCATACTTTTATCTTTATTGTATGTGTTTTTACTAGCTGAAATGAAGACTTTTATTAGCAGTATTCAATTACCATTTTCGCTACTGGAAAGCAGAAATAATTAATTGCATGTTAAAAAAACATCTCATCATGTCATTGGTCTGTTTTTGATGGCGTTGGCTGGCTGTGAACGACACGGAAGAGCTGTGTAGAAAAAAGTGTAAAAAACGGTAGATTGTAAACTTTACAATAAAATAAAATTGTTGAGTGACAAGAAACTACAGTAGTAGTGAGCAAGATAACGATGGGTATGAAAAATGCGTAAAATGTTTTTATTTTTGTTGCTATGAAATGACTTCAACGAGCACAGGATATCGCTTCATGGATACGGCGCCTAGTCTGCGAAAACCAAATAATCCCAATTTCTTGCCTTATTCTTCTCACTTCTCACGGCATCATTGTAATCAATCAGAATCAAAACTTGGCCTGTGCTGACGGTTGATGCAGGGGGCCAATCTTTGTTGATATTTGTTGCAAAAATGCTGTCTATCTTGTCTCTTTAAATAAATAAAGGATACCACTATTGCCTTGCATTTTGTAAACTCAATGATGGATACCACCATTTACTCAAGTTCAAGATAAGATGTGTTCTCATCTCAATTGAATGAGGGTAATTGATCAAAATTTGAAGGACAGTTGCTTTGAATTCCGATTTGCACGCATTTTTAAACCCAAATCCTTAAAATATTTGATTACATTTGAGAACAAAGCTCTGACATTGAAATTTTCAAACTGCACTAAAAAGGAGGCTTCCCCTTTTTTTCTGCTGGTTGACTGATATAAATTGTGAAAGATAATCACTTTAACCTAGAGAACAAACATAATGTCAGGTTGGGGAATTCGATTATTTAGTCAGTGACAAATTAGCAGTCGCTTAGGTAACTTCTTCTCATAGTTGGTTTACTGGATATAAATAACAACAAAGCAGATACACAAGGCGGCAGCAAGAACGGCTCCCTAAAAAAATTAAAATACCAAAGCATAAATATTCAAAAAAGTCAAGATTACGTATTGCTTAAAATATGAGAAAATATCTGATGCGCATTCCTTTGTAAAATTTTAATGAACCTATATTTAAAGTATGACTACTTTTTGAAGTAGCCCGAAATTGCTGTCCGAGAGAAAACGGTATTCGATAGTTTCTGCAGTTGACCCATATTTTGGAAAAAATAGGAAACTATTTGCTTTTGTGACGTAGTATTTAATAGCTGATTACCTACTGCGGTCATAAGGATATCCCACCGTAGTAATAAATTTTTAGTGCTACTGCAATAATATTTATTTTTGTACTCTTCCCAAAAATAACAGTTGCAAGGAATGAACAATAAGGTCACAATTTACGGCGGTTGGGAAAAATGCAATAAATCTGTTTGTTTATACACATGTACAAAATGTGTGTAGGTGATGATGATGATGATTATGATGATGAGAATTTAATAAGAATTACAATGGCTGCTCGATATGCGCAGAAATTGTAAATAATAGGGTACATCACTGTAAAACTATGGAGATGGAGACTACTGCTGAACTGAAAGTACACGGAAGCATTAATAAAATAATATACTTAAATCCTCAGCCACTCATTTCTTGCGTTTTGAAAAGTCGTAAACTAATTGTAGCATTAAGTCAGCTTTGTTTACATTTTCTCAGAAGCCAAAACATCTTCCCACTCCCAACAGTCAATCAAAGCAAAAGGCAAAATCCAAATTTAAGTAACGAACAACAAGACAAATTAATTTGGAAGAAACATTTTTGGAAGTGCAGCCCGGATATCGACCCCTTTTGTATTCATCATCAGCAGGAGTGGCAGTTTCCCACAGTTAAAATGTACAAAACGTAGAACCTAATTTGAAACAGATTTTTACATGATGATAACACTGTTGCACTGAACGGAGCAAGAAAAAAAATCAGGAAAAAGGTAGACTTTTGCATTTTTCGCATGTTTTTCAAGTGCATCGCCCCATATATCAGCGGAAGCCAAGCGAGCAAGAAAAAAAATACTTGTGGATTCCTGCATTCTACGATTTCCTACTTCCAAACGTAAAAATATTTTTTATTTGAATCCACAATAGTCATCGTCGTTTACGTTGTTGTTATTATGTTGTCATTTTATTATCCGCGAAATAATTTTGTTTATGGTCTGCACACCGCCCAGGTTGACACAAATGACTGACAAGGAATGTAGCGACAGTGACACTACCACACACGAAAAAATACGCCTTGCTAATGAAACCAAACTAACAGATCATTTTGTTTAGTTGGCTTCTTCTTTTTTTCTTTTGTATCACTTACCACGACCACCATTATTCTTTTGTAGTAAAAATGCTCTAGGTAGAATAATAATCCACGCTACAGTTTAAAAACACAATATTACCGTCGTTATATCTAATTATTGCTGTTGTGAAACATGAAGGCAAGATTCCTTTGAATTTTTAAAAAGAACATGTTTCCATTTAATCTTGTTGGCTTGTTGATGTGTGTTCGTGGGAAATTGGATACTTTTAGTACTGACTGACTGGCAAAGTGACTGACTGACTGAATGCATGTTTCTACATTCATTTTTTTTTCTTTTGAAAAAACATAAATATGCAGCCATTAATCCCAGTATAACAACTATACTCAAAATTTTGGGTGAATGAACAGGAAAAATTACATCGTCAAAAGAATGACAAAGGTCGTTGTCCAGTTGATTACCCAATGAAATACAAAACACAACAAAACGACAAGACGCATCCAAATGGCACCAACATAAAAAATTATTCTGTTACCCATACACCACCGTTTACCTAGCATACGTTTTGACATAGCCGATATTTTGTGATCAAACCAAAAAGATGTGCTTGTGATCATTCATTTCATTTCCTTCATTTCTTCCTTTACAAAAGACTATAAAACAGTAATGGCAAAAATTATTTTACTATTATGACGTAATTAAAAAAAGTTCAAGGACAAATTATATGCTATTAATTTGTTGACTACTATTAACTATTGATTGAACTAACAAGGAGTATTTGTTCACATTGCCTTTCTTTATATTTACCAATTTTTCAATATGATCGAGAAATTTGTTCAATTTATTCTATTTTTCACTACTTTCTGCACGAATGTTGGTGCCAGTATCATTGCTGCGTCAACCCAAGACAAATCACAAATTCCACTTCAGTATAATAATCATATTTATCAGAGCAATC
>JAHZMZ010002245.1:0-14993 GCA_027743805.1 Lepidocyrtoides sp. E14 | reverse complement strand
CCGCTGCAATGCCATTAGCACCACCATTGTTACTAGTGTTACCTCCTTCTCTGCTTGCTCCGCCATTTCTCCCCCAGTTTCCAATATCATCGAATATAATTTCACCTCTAGCCTCATTCACGGTGGTTTCATAGATATAAGGCGGTTGCAGAGCTGCTGCCGGTGAGGTAGGCGTGGGTCTAATAGGTTTACTTGTGCTTTCAGATTCGATCGGCTTTTCAATGGACGTGATCTCAGTGGAAAAGACAGTTTCTTTGACAGTCATCGGAGCTGTTCCACTGGAAGAGGCAGTACTACTGTTGTGTGACATGTTATTTGGCCCACTGGTGCTACTGCCTTTATTGTACGAGCCACCACATGCAGGGCTCATGTCTGCAGAACTCAAAACTTTTGTATGATCACAATGAGGATATCCACAGACATGTCTGTTTCTGGCATGACTCTGGTGGTGATGATGTTGTTGTTGTTGATGATGATGGTGATGATGATGATGTTGACTCCCATGGTGTCGATGGCTGCTCGAATGATGAGATCTTGGAGGTACAACAGCATTTTCCGGGTAGCCTTTTGAATGTTTCGGTTCCCACACGGAATGATCACCAGTGCCGCCGCCACCATCATCCTCTCCATTTGTGCACACAAGTTGCGGCTGGTGGTGTTGTTGCTGCTGCTGCTGCAGTTGTGGTTGTATGTTGGGTGACTTTCTCCTACTTTTTGTCCCAGCTGAACTGCTGGACGAGGCAGTCATTGACATGGAGGAATCCGCCATCATCTCTGTTGAAGAAGAAGTTGAGGAGGAGCCTCGGAGTCGTCGGCCAGCTCGGATGCGATTTTGTGAATACACTTCGCGGCCACCTGCAATCTCTATACGAGAATCTCGTAGACAGCCCCCATTACCTGGAATATTACTAGATGTCCTCGTAGAATGCTCACTGTTGTATGCAGAAGCACCATTTGATGAAGTTGCTAAATTGCGACTACTTCGAGTCGTGCAAAAACCATCGTCGTAGTGGTGATCATCTAACGGCTCGCATTCCATTCCGGAGCCTAGTGACAACGTGGAATATGACTTTGTCGGTCCACCACCACCTCCACCGTCTGCTAAAGACTTTTGAGATTTATTATTGTATCGTGAGGATGAAGTCAATGTTTTAGTTGCTGCTGCTGCTGGAGAAATCGGCTCACAGGAAGAACTTTCTGTCATATGAGTTACTCTTTTCGAGCGATGATGAGAACGTTCCGAAGTGCTGTGATGATGATGAGAGGATCGACTGTGATGTCGAGACGTTTGACTCTGACAACTGTTTGTCGCAAGTCCAGTGATACCTGATGAGGATACAAGTGATGATGATGCTGCGGATTCGTGTCGTGAATTCCTACTGTGTATTGAGTTTTTGGAACGCGAATGAGAATGATGATGGTGATGTGATTTAATACTGTTACCACCTGATGAATTGTGATGAATATTGCTACTTTGATGATGATGCTGGTGATTGTAATTCTCACCTTTTTTGCTATTGTTGCTACTTAGATTAGTACTACAAACACCAGCGTTATTTCCAGTAAAGTTTGATGAGGATGCAAATGACGAAGTATTTAATGGGAAATTATCGCTGCTGTCACTCTGCTGCTGTTGTTGATGGAGTTGCTGTTGCTGCTGCTGTTGTTGCTGTTGTTGTTGAAGGTGATGATGATGTCGGGAGGAGGAATGATGATGATGATTATGATGTTGGTGATGGGAAGATGAACGAGTGTCTGATTTAATATTATTTGTAATACCAACAATGTCGTGTGTTAAATTATTATTGTCGTATGGGGACAACTGTCCGTGACCAACGTAAGAGTTATTTCCAGTACTGTTATGATGAGTAGTGATGGTTGGGCTAGTCGCAGAAGTTAGTAGTGGGGGATATGAAGAATGTTTGGAGTGTTTCAGGAGATTGTCTGGAAGCTGTTGCTGTTGTTGTGAGTGATGGTGATGATGATGTGTGAAGCCGGAAGAAGAGTGCCGTCGGGAGGATTGCCTCGTCGAGGTAGAAGAGCCTCCTCCCCCACCTAATGATGCTGATGAAGGATGATTTAAATTTTGATCTCTAAAATTGTCAGCTAGGTACTGTTGGGAATTTGACTGGGACTCGGAGGACTGTGACTCCGTTCCAACAGAGGAGGCACGATGCTTACTGGGGAACTTACACTTGGGGAACAGCAGATGAATGTCGTCATTCTCACTTTGATTGCTGTCCAAATGGTCCAACAAACTACTCATGGCGACGACGACTCACCACGTCCTTAACAGATTATTTATTTCGCTATTTGTTTAGCTGTGACACACCTTATTCTTGATGATGATGATGACTGCACTCAATTGAACCCCTACAATAACTTTCACTACTACTTTCAGCCAAATTCGCTACCTGGTGCAATTCAAGGGGTTGTTGGTTCTCTCTCTGGAGCTCTACTAAAGAGCTCTTGCACATGTTTAGTGGACGCATGGTTGACAAATCAGGAAATGTACATGTCGCCACCCGTCGTCACCATCTTGATACTTCTTCCTATTTACATAAATGTTTAAAAAGTCCGTTCAGTAACTTACATTCATTCATCCATTCTCATGAATACACACAACTTGGTCTACATTAATAAGTGACTTTAAATCTAAAAAAACATGGTGATGATGGTAGGTATTCATTGAACTTGTTGCCAAAACATGATAATAAAAATAACAGTACATAATAGTATTCCAGCCAAGAACGATTGTCCTTGCAAAAGGATATGATAATAATAGTCATCATCATCCTCATCATGTATTTTTCCCAAGTACTTCACTTTCATCAATTTTTCAAACAACCATCAAAATAATTTTCATGAATGAGTGAGTAAATGCCGAAAATAACACCCTTTTTCATGGCTCCCACTACATTTCTCTCTCTCACTTACCAGAGAAATGATAACGGCTGCCCATTAAAAACAAACGGGATGAATAGCTTGTAGTAGTAGGAGGTAAAACCTCACAATCCAATTTGCAACCAGAGAATAAGTCAAGCTAAACAATCACTAAGTGTCTTAAGAGATATAAAAGTTGAACTAGACAAGAAAACGGGCGTACATGCTCGCTTATAAACAGTCTTTTTCCATTACCAAGCATTTCTGCTCCATATACTTTTGCAATAGGTACATACAATATTATGATGATCCCAAAGAGAAAACAAAAACTTGTGAAGGGAAAAGAGAGCTGAAGCAAGTCACGTCACATGCATTATTTCCGCTTTTGATAATGCTTGTATTATAATAATATGTATCTAACTAAACCGTGTAGATATGGCAGTAGTGGTGGAACACACTTCGTGGTCATAACATAATGCACCTTTATGACGAGAAAAAAAGTAAAAATGTAACCAGTTTGTAGCTGAAAACGGATTCCTTTTTTTTACACAACTACCACCGAGAAGAATCCCATTACATTCAAGTGGAAAAAATGGAAAGTTTTTTTTTTGCTCTTCTTTTTTTCTCTCCTTATGTAGGTATATCGTGCTAGAGAGATAGAGAGAAAAGGAGAAAATGGTAGAAAAAGTCTCTCTTTTTTTCTTCAACCTAAGCAAGTCACGTCACATGCATTATTTCCGCTTTTGATAATGCTTGTATTATAATAATATGTATCTAACTAAACCGTGTAGATATGGCAGTAGTTGTGGAACACACTTCGTGGTCATAACATAATGCACCTTTATGACGAGAAAAAAAAAGTAAAAATGTAACCAGTTTGTAGCTGAAAACGGATTCCTTTTTTTTACACCACTACCACCGAGAAGAATCCCATTACATTCAAGTGGAAAAAATGGAAAGTTTTTTTTCTGCTCTTCTTTTTTTCTCTCCTTATGTAGGTATATCGTGCTAGAGAGATAGAGAGAAAAGGAGAAAATGGTAGAAAAAGTCTCTCTTTTTTTCTTCAACCAATTCTTATTCATTGTATCTCATTACAGTCTTTACTATTGCAATGATGTTGACGGTAGTAGTATGGTGTTGGCAAGAACATTACTCCATCACCAGTAGTAGTATCCTATACTTCTCTTTTTAGAAGAGAGAGAGAGAGAAAGAGAAGAAAGTGGTACTACATTCAAAGATAACTTTTCCCACGGGAAGTCGACGAAAAGAAGAAGAAAAAAAAAGTAGTACGAGTTTCAGCATGATGATTATCATCATCAGCATTGAGATAGACGGCAACTTTTCTCGGTGGTTGAAGTAACTGCAGAAAAAAAAGTATCTGGCTACATTATGTGTCCCTTCGTTTAACTTGCATGTGAGTAGCATAAGTAAATGTAGGCATGTATGTATTTGACAACAACTTTGAAATCGTTATGTATGTGTGTGGTCTTATGTACGTACAAATATTTGTATGTGTGTTCAAAGTATTCCTTTTATGATCTTTAAGAATCTTCAGGTAACTTGTTGTTAGGTATATATACTAGTGCATATAATTTGTAGAGAGTAAGTGTAAGTGCTTGCTTTGTAACATAAGAGTAACATGGTGTAATGTGGTAGTAGTGGAAGAATAAAAGACTTTTGCAGGGTCATATAAACGCATGTAAGTTTTGCGAGACGTGAACAAGACAGCTTTTATACACTTTCGTTGATGTACGACAACGGGTTATATAGTTACGTGACCTCAGTGGTGGTGTAGAGAAGTAGTTGAAAATGGTCGTTGAATGAGTAAAGGATGATATTCTTTTTTTTAGCAAGTAGTGTATAAAAGGTTGGTTGCATAAAGTAAAAACTTAACAAACCGAGGAAATAAATATATTGTAGTGTACTCCACGGAACAAGTCAAGAATATGTAATTCTTGAAAAGATGAAATAAATATGCCACTTCAAGAACTCTGCATCCCATATCATATTCTACCTACTTACACTAGAATTTCCATTTATATGCCTAAAAGAGAGAAAAACTGACGCTTACCAAAGAGGACGGTAGGTCCAACAGGACGTTATATGTAGGAGGAGCAAGAGGATAGAGAAAAAAAGGAGAGAGAAAAGAAGAGAAAAAAAATGTATTCCCAAGGAAGTAAAAGATATGGCAAAGAGTCAAAGCCAAAATGATCCCAAACAGTCTATGAATAATAAATTGAAGTTTCCACAGGTTGAAACCACTTTTTGGTATCATGCAAGCCACACACCAAAAATGTATTCAAGAACATCTAGATATACATACATACATATATATACAGAGATATATTCACTGCAAAACTTATTATTATTATTAGTAGTAGTGGTAAGTAGTTGAGCTGGTGATAGTAGTGATGTGTTTTGGTATCAAGTAGGAAACACTATTTGGTACAGTACAGAAGAAGATGAGGGTCCTCTCCTCTCTCTCTCTCTCTCTCTCTCCGTCTTCTTATCCGCCAAACAAGAACCGCAAAAACCTTCCGACACTTGAAATATCTCTCCCTTCACTTAGCCCAAGAAGGCCATTAAATTTATACGAAAATGGAAATGTCGACTATCTGTTAAGTTGAATGGGCTACAGCTTCGCCACATATTTATCCGTAGTAAAGTAATATGTTGCTGTAACAGGTACATCCCTTTCTCCACAGTAGGTAGACCAAAAAAAGGACCACATTATGTAGTATACTGTATTATTGAATGCTATTAGTCTCCCACTATAACATGGTTTATATCCAAGAAGACATGCCACTGTAGTAAGACAGAGTCTGAAAAAATAAGCCTACTACAACTACTAGCACTCACTCAGTACTACCACCACCATCTTTTATGAGAGGGAGATGGATAGAAAAGGAAGGAACCGATAACTGCATGAGTAAATAATCATTCTCATCCGAAAATATTCTTTTTTTTTCTCCGCTTCCCACAAACTACCTTCACAACTATAAAGCTGACATGGCACTTCTCTTGTGGAAAGATATGCCATAAAGATTTTTTCCTAGTGTTTTTTTTTGCTCTCACAGTCAGTAAGAGACTTTAGTAAATTTCCCTTCTTTCGCTTCTATCTCTTTACTAAATGAAATGCACGAGAGTATATGATGGGATATGTGGTGGCATCTAAATTGGTAGTCGTTTTGGTGGCAAAATGCTGGCGTATCTAGTACTACCATGATAATGTTAGTTACTGCTATGTACTCACCATTATTTAACGGATATGACTTTTGCGTAAATATAAAATGGGGAAAAATAATGTTTAAGAAAATGTGTAGAGCTACTAGGTGTATATGCAATAGTATTTTTTTGTAGACAGGCATAATATATAATATGTACATTTGTCTTTCTTTCTACCTGTGCATTTTCCGCTATCAAAGTTAAGACGAAAAAAGAAAAAAGTATGAGTGAGACGTAAGTAGAAGGTAGTGAGAATGGACACCAAAATACATTTCCCGTGGGATCCTGCTCAAACTCTACCACCTCCACCAAGTAATAATATACGACTACTGCATTGTGATGTACAATACCATCTGGAAACATAACTTTCTAACTGTAACACCTCTGTCTGTAAACTAGTGTTCATGATGATGATGATCCTATTTATTATAACACAACTGTTTGCAATAATAGCAGTATTAATGGTATAAATATTCATATTATTACCCATATCTTTAAACACGGGAAAAAGGGAAATAAAGTGTATATGTATCTACACAATTTCCTCCAGTTTTCATTTCCCATCACTAGGTATTGTAAATAGCTTATATAAACTTTTCAGATGTTTGGAAAAATAATGATGATGATAATAGCACAAAACAAGGGTAAACATTTGAAACTCGGAAAAACTTTTCCTTGACAAGTTGGAAAACGAAAAAAGACATTTTGTATATAACAAGGGAATAAAACTGTGCAACACTTTTTTTTACAGTCTTTGGACTTGTTTATGTGTGTGTGTGTCTACAAAAGGCATATTTTGTGAAAACACTCTTAACAATTTCCAATCATACGCCTACGTTCTTATATAACTGTCGAGCATTTTGTCATCATTATAAAGTAATAATAATACCAAGGAATTAGGAACTTTGTTCACGCCAGTTTTTCAGCCTTTGTGCACTTTACTCATCTGCACTTGTTTGTAAGTATGTATGTATATATGAACATGGTAGAAAGCAGCATTTAACAAACTGTTTTGAGAATTGAAATGGTAGTTCACAACATGACCGTCAGTGTCCGTCGTCAACAGGTTTCTTTCCTTGTTCTTTGCTTCCCTTTTTTTTCTTCTTCTAAAATATATGCCCTTTTTACTCATCCCATCTTTTAGAATGTTGGCAATATTATTATTATTATTTCTACGACTGCAATGTATCGTTTCGCTACTTTTATTTCCTAAAAGCTTGGAAGAAAAAAATTTATTTGATACTTTTTTCATTTCATTAGTTTGCGTCTCAGGTGGGTTTTCAAATGTAACTAAGCCCCACTGAGAACAAGCCTCACCCACCTGTACAATCCTTAAGAAGAATGTCCAAAAATAGTTGCGCTTTCATGAGATGAGAAGACTTACACACAACTGCCATAAGCCATATAAGAATTCCCTTAGCAGAGAATATATATGAAGCAGTAGTAGTTGAGCTAGTAGTAAGCACACACCCGTTGACTGCGGCTTTTTTTTCAGCAGCCGTTTTTCCATGATAATAATAATAATGATTGTGAAAAAAGTTGGATGGGAATGAGAAAAATCTTGGGGGAAGCTTTATCACATCTCATGTAGTGTATGCGTAGTACCTATCTACCAATGTGTACATACTGTAGACTAACGAAAGATTGGATGAATAAAAAAAACGAAAAATACGTCTTGTGTGCAAACGGTATTAAATACCCATGTTATGTTACGTCAGACTCTATAAATACTGTAAGCATCTACACAGCAAAGTTATTACTGCTTCGGGTATTAAACAAAAGTGTTTTTACCTAACAAGTTTTTTTTATATCGTATGCATACTTTATTTAAAATATGTTCAACTTTCCAGGGGAAAAGCATCTTCAATGTTCTGGCATTTTTCTTTACATACCTATCTCCTTCTTCTCGCTCTTCTCTGTAAGGATGACTAATTGCTGTTTTGTTGCATTTTGTTGATTGGACGCTTCTTTTTACTTAACTTTTTTTTACTCTACGAAAAGTTGGAAAAGCAACAGAGTGTGTCTTTAAAAAGTGTATAGATATATATGGATAGTTAATATACAGTATTTATACTGTATTTGTATACTAAATGCTTCCAAAGTCTACTAACAGTGAAATAGAGTGTGTGTGTGTGTGTGTGTGTGTGTCTGGGTGTACTTGAATTGAAACTCAAACAAGCATCGCTTCAAACATGTGGCTTTTCTTCTCAAGCGATTCCATGCCACACACACATACACTAAAATACATCAAAACACAACAACACTCTCTGCTCACGGTATCGCTTTCAGCTTAATGAAAAAAGACTTTTTTGTTTCCAGAATACCTGGAAAGCCATATTAAACAACAGACCATTTATATCTAATGTTTGGTTCAACTTCCATTTTACAGAGTGAAGAAGAAGTAGACCACATATAGTGAGGTACAACAACAGCATCTCCAAAGGATTTCTCTCGATACAAAACTAGAGAAAGAAACAAGTGTGTACCGTCACCATCATCAGTAGTATGAAGAGAGAAAGCAACATTTTCTAACTACTACATATACATATATACTTGAATATATACGTCTATAAGCATATCATGTACCTAAGTATTTATTCTCTTCACATATAAGAGAAAAGTTTCCGAAACTTTTGGACACACAGAGAAAAAAAACGCAAGAAAAAAAGAAGAAAAAAAAGTTGCTTAAAATTATGCTCATCAACTTTGTTTCCTTTTCTACTCAACTACTTTTTTCCACTTCTTTCCTTTTGTACAACACACACACAGTGAAAAAACTACACGGCATGTGGTTACTTTTTTTTACGCTAGAAAAAAAGCGGTCTAGAATAAAATGATCATTACCTGTAATCACACGGGATGGATCGCCCCATCAAGCTATATGTGTGTAAGTGTGTGTGAGTGCTGCTGCTAGGCTTTCATAATTACCATTACGGTGTATATAAACATACATATTCAATATGCATATTATGTATCTACACACTTAAAATATATATATACTAGTGCAAAGACACGGAATTTGTGACCATTTCATATAAAAGATTCTTCTAGAATGTTTAGCCGACGATAGATGCGAGGAGTAGTAGCATTTATTGAGAAAGCGAGAAGCTATACTAGTCACGAGAATTACACGTACCGTTCTGTTTTATCCTGAGAAGAAGAAGAAAATGTTCATAGGAGCCGGAAGATACCTAGCTAGTTAACAGCAGTAGTAGTACCTTAATACCTTAAAGTCTCCCTGAAGGAATCCTTTGCTCTACTGTTCCGCTACCTGCTGCTTTCCTGCTTCTTCTTCATAAGAAAAAAATACCTATTCTTCCTGCATTGCATATAATTCGTAAAGTCCTCTCTTAAAAAGAGAAAACGAAGCATGCCAAAAGTTCCTAACCTGCTTTTGAATTGCTCTTTTACTTAAAAGGCAGGTCATCCACCGAGTTACTTTGGACTTTTTTTTATACGCAACGAGAGAGAAAGAAGAAGAAGAAGAAGAGAAAAATGTGGAAATGTGTTTTTTTTCTCTATATAAAATGGACGACAGACGGGAGGGCAGTATAATATATTACGTTATGCATGAACATTCATGCACAACACGCTATGTTATGACACTGCAATCATGATTCCAGAGGGAAGGATGAGGTTGGTTGGTACACACTGTTCTCTGCCTGCTTACACTGCTGCTTTTTACAACGGCAGCTCAAACTACTTCTCATTTTTTTGGAAGACGTACACAAGTTAATTTGCCCTAAAAGCCTACATCGAAAAAAGGCTACTTTCTACTAGTTTTACTGCTTTTACTACAACTTCTACTGCATGAAGACACCATTGCAATTTCTTCCTGACTATTATTATTATTATTATGCCTATATTACAGAAGTAACTGCTGCCTACACTGTTGTTCGGGCAGTTAGTTTTACTCTCCCTAAAGTCCGTTACTACTACGAACAAGGTGAATGGGATATATTCTGGAATGTATTTCTTTTAAAGGTGCTATGGCATATCCATATCCACCAAAACCAGCCCATTTCTGTAATATACCTTTTTTCCTCATTCCTTTTTAATACTTTTACTTCCTTTCTCTAAAAAAAATATTTTTACAAGAAGAAAACAGCAGATATAATGTAGGTTACTTGTTTTGGCTGGCAGCATTTACTAGAAGAATATAAAGTTTCTCTTGTGAATTGCTCCATTCCTCATATAACACACAGTTATGTACATTCATAATAATATTATTATTCTTTTTTTATATGATAGCACATTACATGTTCGTTCTTTTTGCTCCCCTCAAAAAAAAATATTGTATTACTACTGAACTTGACTACCACTTTCCTTCTTTCTTCGTCAACTTAATATTGTGCTTGGGAATTTGGATGTTTCCTTCTTTGTTAGTGGTACTGCTGCTGCAGCTAGTACAGCATAGCTGAAATAAACATTTTATTTTCTCTTTTGCCCTGCGTCTGCCTGCATGATGCTAGTCACAAGTCACGAACATGTACATGCAATGTTCCATGTTTTATGTACTTTGTGCTCGCTGACCACTTTGCATTTCGCCACTGCCCATTATGTTATTATCATCGTCATCATCATCATCACGATCGTTTCTCTACAGTCCAACGAGTATCCCTACATTATTTGTCCTTGGTGCAAAATAGGAAAAGACGACCAACTTCCTAATATCGCTGATTGTAATACTGCTACTGCTTCTGCTGCTGTGAGCAAGTGTTGTAGACTGTTGTCGCCTTTGTTAATGCATGATGGAAAAACCAAAATATACACAGAAAACTTTCTATTCTTTCTCCTTTCATTTACTGCCTTTTAATAATAGGCATATCCGTCTTAGCAGAAAGCAAAATCAGTAATGGCTACTAGCAGTGCCACGGTTTCCTATATGCTATTTCCATCTTATTTTCTTTTTCCATCCAACAAACCAAATAGCTTCACAAACACAAAGAAAAGTGAGTGAAGTATATAAACATAGAAAATCTGAGCCTTTAGCCATGCAGAAGGAAAATATAAATAGAAAAACCATGCGACAACAACATCACAGGGAAACACAGCAGGTTGACTTTTTATGCTTGCACAACACATTACATGACGCACAGAACAGAGAGCATTTATAGTAGACAACTTGAACATACCAGAAAGAAGAAGGCATCTTGCTGTTTTCACTTCTTTTCTTCTTCCAAGTTTTTCCTTCTTTTCTCTCCTCGGATCAAGCGGAAATTAATCAGACTCTCAAACAAAACAAAACAGTTGTGTTCGACTGTAAGTGGTACTACATTGTATATATGTGTTACTGCTATTACTACTACTTCTACCACCACTACAACTGTATATATGCGTGGAAAAAAAGAAACAAGGTTCCAGCTTAATATTACATCTTATCAAACTGTCTATAAAACTGGTAGAGAATTAGTAGCAACAGAAGCAGTAGTAGAAATCAATAAGAGAGCAAAAACATTTTTTTTGCTTGCTGCCTTGTTGGAAACACTCTACAGACAGCATAACATAATCAGCAACAACAACGGAATGACACATGGGTCTAAAAAGGGATAATATGCTTTTACTATTTTGCCTTAAGTAGTTTTTTTTCTTTTCCCGAGTTGTTATTCTTAAACCTTTCTTCACTCAATTCCTTTGTCTTCACTTATCAAACTGGAAATTTAGGATGTTTGAACATCATGGGAATATATATTTAAATGGCCATTTTAACACTATATAAATGATGCAATGTGTGTGGTGTAAATGTACATATATAGCGGATAGAAGTGTATGCATGAATGGTAGACCAAACGAGGGAAAATGAAGGAGATTGAAATGAATTCACTTACTGACACTTTTCCATTAGCAAAGATGTAAAAATCCCTTACATTTATTAGAGAGTCAAATCCTTGAAGGATTCAATTCCACAACAGACACACTACATACACACACACACACACATTCGTAGTCAGAACTGTTCCGTGTAGAACAAACAATAAATTACTAGAAAATACCAAAATCCTGTGATCCATGCAGAGTACAGTGTGTACCTACATGATCAATTCGATATAAAGACAGACACTCTTGGGTTATTTTTTTTCGGGGAATATGCAGAAATGCATGCATACCCAAGTGAGCGCTTCTGGGAACGGGTCTCTTGGTAAGATTTAAACAGAGAGATGACTCCCTCCAATTTTTAACTGTGTATATAATAATAATATGGGTCTATCGTGCCTATTTGCTTTTAGAGCCGAGACAACTACTAGTTTAAGTGCTTTAACGGTAAAGATGAGATGAACAAGAAATGTATTTTTTTCAAATTTCTTAAAAGTAGTAACAGCTTAGCATATTAAAATGATTCTGAGCTCTCCAGGGAGCAATTCAAAACACATTAATCCACATCCAACTGGCTCCTAACGTGTTTTAACTAAAGTAGTGGAAAGTACTTGGAGCAGTTCTTTCACAAAAAAAAGTAGCTAGGTATATATCAGTGAACGATAGTTTCTTATCTATCCGTGGAGGGACACGCCATCATACCAACAGCTAAAGATATAGACAAGCGGAACCAGACCACACCACCACCATCGTTCCACCACCAATATCAATGTAAGCACGTTGATACCTGCTTACTTGACTACTGACTACTACAACAACCTTCAGTTTGTATGCACTGGACAAAATGATCTGATCTGGTGTAACAGCAAAATAACCAGAGCCATAAAGGATGGATTCATATCTTGAAAGTTCTTTTTTTTAAACTTGCAGCAAGAATATTCATAATAATACACAGAAAGCAGCACTCCCCCAAAACTAGTACCATGTACTACCACTATTA
The DNA here is from genome assembly GCA_027743805.1 of Lepidocyrtoides sp. E14. NCBI lineage: Eukaryota > Metazoa > Arthropoda > Collembola > Entomobryomorpha > Entomobryidae > Lepidocyrtoides > Lepidocyrtoides sp. E14. Next base: position 2,071 of record JAHZMZ010002245.1, on the reverse strand, counting down.
CTATAAATGTATATAAACATGCATGTATATAACGTACTTACTCACCGGCTTGTTTAAATATACATAAGTATGAGCCTACGTCTCAAAATTGGATAACAACGGAAACTAAAGTAGAAAGGAAAACAGTGGAAGGAGGAGTACCCACCAGAGAAACTTTGTCTTTCGTCATTGGCAGCATATTGGAAAACGGGGAAAAGGTTGTAGAGAAAAAAAACTGGAAAAGAGAGAGAGAGAGAGAGAACCCATCCTCAAAAATAGTACGTACGTAATTTAGCAGTGCTAGAGAAAAAAAACTATCCGTTTTACGACATTCATTACACTACACACATACTACCATAACACTCAACTTTCCCTCTGGTTGTGTTGATGTGAAAAAAGGCACAGAGCAATTTTTACACTGTTTCGCCTCGTACAAAAACTCTAATGCCGGCATAAATGCATTATAGATGGAGGAGAAAAGGTGAGTTGTCGTTGTTGTAATCGCAAGAGAAACTACCGTTGATGCTAGCTAACGCTGCTGCAACATCAATGCTTCTACTTCTGTGCCTATACATGTAGTTTTGTATTTTTTTCCCGTCAACGTCCATTCTCGTAACTCGAGCAAAATGACTGGTCATATAGAACGTCAGATCAGTAAAAATTGCCTTCAGCATTTTCCTGTTCCTGCTGCACAACCATCAAAATGGTACTATTTTGGACGAAAAAATATATGCATTTGCACACAAAATTTCCCTATTATTTCATGTTTTCAGTAAGTCCATTTTAAAATACCATCTTTTAAAAGTAATTGTGTATGTACCCCAATCCGCCCTACACACACATGCATTTTGTAATAGAAGAACAACATTTATGTTCCTACATTTTGACTGCGAATGAGAAGTTTTTCTTCTTTTCAAAAGAGGTAGTTTGGTGGTGGTGGTGGTGCTGGCTGGCGTATATACTTAAAATACGTAAAAGTGTAAAGGGAGATGAAAAACCGACAAAGAAAGCACCAGAGAGGGGGGAAATGGGAATCTTAAAAGAATAAGTTTTAGTAGTCGTAGAGGATACAACAGCCAACCAGAAAACATCACCATTCACCCTTGTGTAACCAATTTTATTTTTATTTAGTTTCTTCCCAGCTTTATGAGGGGATTCTAATGCTGTAATATACTTACAACAGCAGACAAAATATACATTATGCTCGGTATTATATAGGTACACACATACCACATACTTACTCTATCTCATATTACTTCTTCTTTCTCTTTCAGAAACCAAGATAAAGTAGAGGAGGAAGAGTAAGACGAGCTTGATTCACTGCTGCCACAAAAATCCTAAAAAGCAGATGCTCCTCTTCTTCTCATTTTCCTCTTTCTGTCCCCCTGGAAAAGTAAAGACGGCGGACTGGAGCCACTCATAAAACAAAGAATTATCCGGAATCCGTGACATTTACTCCAGGTACTCACTTATTCTTCCTCTATGCTCTTGGTAGTAATAATAATACCATATACTACCACCTCCAACACCACCTCCTCCACCAATGTTCTCCATCTTACAACAACATCGGCATTTCAATTCTATCTGCAAATACACAAAAGACATGAGACGTCGTGGGACTCGAGTATTATTCCTTGTAAGCCCAAGCCACACACAGCCACATATTGAACTGAACATGTCAAATGAAAATAGAGCATCAACATCATCACTAAAAAGAGGAGGATGAACGGAAAAGGAATAAGAGTCATGAAGAAGGAAGGAAAAATAAAGGGCTTACTAGCTCGTCCGCCTATGATGAATTATGATTGTGACAGACTAGTGATGCTTCTTACTACATTTTATGTACCACTGAAATAATAGAGTTCGCCATGTTTGACATATAAAAAACCATATATGAATCTTAAGTTCGACTGCATTCTGTATATATTTCACAGAAGCCTGTCTATATGGTGTATTATATATGTATGTATGCGTTTAGGTATATACGCACATAAACACATGCAATCTTTATAGGCAAATGTAAAAAGTAATGGGGCACAACATTCTGATAGCAGCTAAAAAGCATAAAGTCAAGGAATGATGAAAAGTTATA
>JAHZMZ010002244.1:0-15942 GCA_027743805.1 Lepidocyrtoides sp. E14 | reverse complement strand
ATTGCTAATATTGCAAAATGGACTGACAAACGTGCTATATCGTAGTTTTTTTGAAAATTATCTTAGTTACATAAAACTATAAAAAACTATGGGTATTGTTCACCACAGCCTCTCATATTATTATGCTAATTTTATTGCTAGTGGTATGGTATCCATGAGCTTATGTCGTGTCCAGTATTCCTATTGATGTTATTGGGATACTTGTATATAAATATTGCCTTTGCTTTTGCGCCAACACAACGAATCGAACTACTCCGTTGCCATGGTAAATGAGTAGGCAAGAAATAGGCAGGAGGACAGGGAACAGAGTGAACTTTATTCTAAGGAATAAATCAAGGAATGATTTTAGGAGAAGAATTTCCCCTCCTATATAAGTTTACAAAAATCGAATGTTCGTCTTTTTACATTCATCGCATCAATACAAAATAGGTTAGAGACAATGACATTTTATGCGTGCATTTTACAGGACAATTCTACAAGTTCTTTTGTTGGTAGTTTTTACGCTAAACCAAAAGGCAAACTATTATTTAGGTTAAGATAATCTATGCAGGTTCGTTCCCTCTGGGTCGAAGTCAGAGTCCTGATTGTAGATTATGCAGATGGAGTGGACGATTTCATAGCGCTCCTGCATATCATTATTGGTGATAAGATGGCTACTGCTACAAGCGTTGCGTCGGCGCTTTCTTTAGTCTTTTCTGTTTCTTGGGCTTCAGGTCTCACGACCGTTCGCTTCTGTGCCAACACCGCATCAGCTTCTTGTATGGCTTCAGGTACTACGGTTGTGATTTGTTCAGACTGCTCAGCCCCTGCGTCTTTCTTTCCAGCGGGCTTCTTGGGTTTCGTTTTTCTCTGATAAACGGGTGACTCATCTCCTGGTTTACCTGTCACATCCGAGATCGCTGTTCCTCAGGTGCTTCATCCTGCGGCTTACCAGGAGTAACGACTTTCATTTGAGATGGTATTATTGATGCATCTGCGCTTTCCCTCGACTTTTCTTATGTACATACATTATGTATGCTGTCGTCGTTGTCTATTGCTAACGCTAACAGACATTGATTTGATTTTTATTCAAGCTGGTGAGTTAAATTTCCGCCGACATATGGCATCCTTGAAAGCTATGGATTTAAAATTAAAGTACATTTTCTGTTACCCTCAAGTTTTTTGCTGAAATATAAATGGGAATCAACCTTTACCCTTGAACATAACCTCCTCGAACTATAATTCAATATATTCATTGTAAAGTACACATCATCCTTTTGGTTATTTTAAACTGAAAAAAAGGACAAAAAAACATTTTCGCTTTTACCCTTAATTATACTAAAATATTATTTTTTACCGTTAATATTTTACCATCCTCTTTTTTAGCCAATGCCAATGAATAATTCCGTTATCAATCAAATGACATTATTATTATGTATTTTTTCAATGGGAATTTTCTTACCTGCATCTTTACGGAATGAACAGTAATAAGTCTGATGGGCTTCCAAAGTCCTTGCTGAACTGTACTTGATGTTGCACGGTTCACAAACAAACATTCCACCTGAAATCGAACAAAAAAAAATTTAAATACATAGTTTAGTTAATATTTGGAGAAAGCAGAGCATAAAGAACGCGACATATTATATTGCGTTTTCTTGTACCAACTTTTTCTTTTCTTTTTCCCTTCCCACTTTCTACACATTGGCGATGTTGACAGAAAAAATTGTGTGCTCGTGTTTTATTAAACTTTCATCTTTTTACAATATGTTTTCTATTAGTTTCAACTCAACTTTCAAGTATGCAGTGCTTCAAAAACGATTTCCTTTGAGATTCCACCCTAAAACCCATTCATTCGCACTCCATTTCCCTTACACACAGTTCATGAATCTCAAATATTGAAACGTAGCAAAAAAAAAAGTTTCCATTCCATTATAGCACATAAAATGGTCATGAAGAATCTTTTCAAGTCTCGCTCGGCATGCCATTAATTTGAAGGATAAGTGGCTATCAACAAAATAGCCAGGCTTAGTCTTTCATCTTTATATGCTTAACGTACATATTTACTGCCCTTACAATTGATCTATTTTTACATTGGTTTTCTCTCTGTGTACTTAAGATCGTCAGTGCACTATGCGCTACTTTCTAAAGAAGCAAATAATGGGATTTACAATTATAATTTGCATAAATGAAGGGAATTTTTCATTATTTTTCTTAGTTACACCGTTTTACACATCTTCACTATTGTTATTGATATTATACTATGGCTTGGACCAATAACTCGTCGAGTCTCAATAGTAAACTTTTAAATAATTTCCTTCAAGCGATCTCCATTAAGCTCAAGGTTGTACTTGTTAATTTTCTTTTTTGTAAAATTACCCCTAGTGCTCAGTGGAAATATTTGAAAATTAACTGAAATAGGAGGATGTATAATTCCTGGAACAATTTTTCCACGTATTGCTGCGCGTGGATAATATGGGGTAATGTTTACAGTTAGCGTTTTCCATCAAAGTTAGTAAGTGTCATATAATATAGCATTACGTGGCATACCACCACTCAACAATTCGCTCCTACTACTATTGCAAGATTTAAGCCAGATATGGGAAGTTGTGTGGTTTACGTAAAAGCATGTAAACTCGGGAAAAATACTGTTGAAAGAGAGAATACTAGCGCTAGAGACTTTGTGTAATGATATGATGACTACCCACTTGAGTCTAAATTCTTTAGAATAGCATGCTGTTTGTAGAGCTTGGGAAATGGATGAAAAGAGTACTTGCCATTTAGTGTCTAATATCTTCAAATGTGGTCTCTGTAATGAATAATCAACACATAGGGCTGATGTGAAATTCTAGAATTCATTGAAACCCTTTATGATGATACCATCACCTTTCTAACTCCACACACCCCCACACACATAACATTGGAAACACTTTCCCAATTGCCATTAGATAGTTTGAAGATCCGCATTAGACACGATAATGTTGCTTTTATGGCTGTTCACAATGCTCTAATGCAAAGACATTATCTTGATGGCGACTCTTTCAGTTGTTTCATCTCTGGTGCTCTTACATTTGTGCAAAAAATGATGTGTACTTATTTTAGGTCTGAAATGGGCAATGGAATGAATGTTTTGAAAATGGCTACTTTAAACATTTCATATCATCAATTCATATCCTTGAAACCTAAACTTTTGCAAAAAAAACACAAATTTTAATTTATTTAAACTCCAAATGTAGAAACTTTCCAAACCGCTAATATGCATACCATACAAGTACAAATTTAATATCATCATTCATTAATTTGTGAGCAATTAGAATTTTTTTTTACATTTAAAGCAATTTTCCCTAATATTGTAAAAAAAGATTTTCCTCTATAAATCAGCTTTTTACACGAGTTGATAAATATATTCATTTCTCAACAAAACAACATAAAAATTAGCTCTACTCATTGTGATGTTGAATGCAGTGATAGGTTGTGATGTTGCATGAAATGAATTATTGCGATGGGTTTTTAGACAAGAAAAAAAATCATAGTTTTGGTTTTTTGCTGTCTCTACAGACAGAAAGTTTGTACACCAATCTGAGCACCACAATCAGGTTGCTCCAGGATAAGATCTTTCAACAACAACAGCACTACTACTACCAACTCTCTTGGCTCATCATCATTATCACCATCATCATCACCATGAACATACATAATATATTTTATCCAAAGGGAAACCGAGTCAGCATCGCATCGTGGCTACAAAACCTCAAGTTTCTCATTCTATATTAAATGACTTTGGTCTACGAAATAAAAAATAAAAATACTCACATGAATCTTATGAGTCTCATAATAAATAGTTTTTGTGTACAGCACTATAAAGCACTTGTATAAAGAAAGAAAATTAAGTGCTACTATTTTCCTCCTTCTCACTTAATTTTCCACTTGACGCTCAAAAATGAGAACGGAACCAACAACGTGTTTGTTGTACTAATTAACTTTGATTCAATATATTTTTGTTTATTTTGAGCTATGGTTTTCGGTTTGCTTCTTCTAGATAGTAATTCGTAGACCCTTCTGCTGGCGGTGATAAATTCATAGAAAGTGTGGAAATGACTTGAAAGCGAACGAAGATCAGAAAATAATCATCAGCACACACAAACTTAATCATATTTCCATTCCAGCCCACTCACGATAAAAATGAATCTTGTTTTATAGAATATCGGTAGAGCAAATACACCCAGAATTAATGTTATACACAAGGTTTGTGCTAAATGGACTGACCAGCCTCTAAGATGCCTCGTTGCTAGATAAAGGATATAATATAAGCTTGAGCATACATACGGGGAAATGTGAGTAATATTGAAACTGATTTCATTCAAGAGCAGCAACATTTATTTATAGCAAGAAACCAGCAAAAGATGGGAATTCAAGCAGAAACTGTTTGGAATTATTTTTGTATGATAACAACTTGTGGATACCATGATCCTGATTAGAACTATTATTGTTGTTTATTCCAATAAACAGTATGACGAAATGAGTTTTTTGTCCAAGAAGACGTTCTTATACTATACAAGATACATACAAGCAACGCAACAGCATGAAATTATGAAGATGAAACAAAGATTAAAAAACTACCTATATGTGGATATATATATATTTATATTATGCTGTGTATATTCATGCATTCACATTCCATTCAGTTTTTATATAGTTCATAATATGGAACGCTCAATGTGTCTAGATTCTAGATATTCTCTCAGTACCCTTCTGTACCAGTAAATGTATATGAGTTATGTATGGTATAATAAACAAATACTGATAAATCATTTAGGCTAGATGCCAACAGAAGATGATATCAGTGCACTGGTAGTTGATTCCGACCAAGAAGAGTCCGCAGTGCTGGGAATTCACCTGTACAAAATGTTGCTGGTTTGGCTTGAGACTGAGAGCGCAACTAGCATCCTAACATCAATAACAAAATGGACTTCATTTCATCTTTATGAGAAAATGTTTACACGGAAAACAAGAAAGAAGTGAGACGTGAATTTTATCATTAATATATGCATTTTCTGAGAAAACCCGAAGCATTTCCAAGTGATTATTAAAGGCATTGAATTTTCTTTTGGATTAAACGAGACTTGCAAGCACAACTTATTGATGATGTTGATGGCTAGACAGAGATAAAATAATTATTTTCTGTGAATCATTGCTAAAATAATTCATCAGTGGTTTCCTCTAAAAACTTTTCTTACCAGCTCGCGAATTTTCTCCGGTTGAACCTTTTTCTGATTTTCCTCCCGAGCTAACTGACGATGAAGGAATTGCTGGTTGACCTGTATTGTTGGCATTGTTGCCAGTGGAATTACCACCACTGCCACTTCCAGGGCTAGGACTTTGGTTTGAGGTTGAGGTGGCAGTAGCCGCTGCCGCCGCAGCTGCAACAGCGGCCAATTCCGGTGGTAACATCTGTGGCATGAGAAAAAGTCTTGCGGCATCTGAAATGACAACGAAAACAAAAATATTATTGAATACAAGTCTCCATGTATAAAGCCTTGAAATTTTTGTCCTAACCATAACTTTCATGCATGAATATGTATGTGCTGATTTTGGGAGAAGCCTACTCTAATCGACCTCAAAGCCTCGTGCGAAAAAATGAATTATTCTCTTAGATAAAATGTATACATAAGCGACATGTTTATATGGTGTTTAGGTATTTGTGCGTGCCACATTCACAAATTTTGTAACTTTCCCTGAGAATTTTATGACGTTTTTTATTACAAGTTCATCTAGATATGGCAATTAAACGCCTATAAATACTGCGCTGATTATTACTTTTTATATAAGGAACATAATATCATTATTGTCTAGTTAATACAAGAATTTCGGCATATTATTAACGAACTCTTTTGTTGTTGCATTTGCAACTGGTGTTGTGCTCTTCTTAATCAAAATTTCAATGTAAGCAATAACCTTCATAATATGTATGTATATGTACGCTTGAATAACTTGGATTACCCAATGTTAGCGTTTTCATAATGTTTTTTTTTCTCGAGTTTCATTGCCCATTAGTACTGGGCGAATACTAACTGCTTCCCTACTTTTGCCGTTTTATTCATAGTATGCAATATACTTTTTCCAAGATGCATTCAACCATGAAGTCATTCCAACTGCAATTATTTAGAAGCGCTACAAAGAGTCCAACATACCATGAGTATAAACAACAAGCCATTCAACGTCAAGCCTTGTTTATGCGTAGTCGTTTGATGCACTTAGATTTTCATTTCTTTCCCCATGCTATCACATTGTTTTAACACGGGATACGGAACAGTGAACATAATTCTCATTAACGCTTTGCTCATAATTGCTTCGTGTTGAAAAACAGTCCTTCGTCCTTCCCAGACCATATTACCCCAATTCTTAGAACCACCATGATTCCAAAAGTTGGTACGGAAATACTCTATGAAAATTGAGCTACATAACGTCGAGAAGCAAATATATGAAATGATTTATACATGCTGATATTAGTTTTGTTGCTGGCAAGGGCACATTTTTTTGTAATTTTTATCCAATAGTTTACACCTTGCAGAGATGCAGAAGTAATGATTCAAACGTCACAACAAGGAGTACGTATGCATGAAGGTACATGTGTACTACTATGAATGCACGCAAAAGCGTGTAATTTTTATTACGGGCAAATGGCAAATCACAATTTTTGTGTTGCAAAGATTTCGATCGTTAGCCGATAAAAATTACTCTAACGTTCATTTTAGTTAGTTATTACTTTTGGAGCTGTGTAAGTATGATGTATGAAAGCATGGAAAAGCTTTCTAAAGAAAAGAAGTGGCGGAAGTAACTGCTGTAGAAAGCCAAAACTTTCACCAATTTAGAAGATAAGTGGCGGAATAAGTGGATAATTCAGTAGTTTTTCACAATGACTGCTCATTGCTCAATGTGAACCACTCTTGGTGAAAATGGGTTCATCAATCATATACATACCCAGTAACTTAAAGTAAGTCTGAAATAAAGCTGTTTCAAGAAGAAAAAAGCGTATAAAAATTTTCACTCATCTGACTTACCGTTTCTAATGTGCGGTGGAAGAAGATGAAGATATGGAATGCCTGCTTGGAGAAATTGCTGTTGCTGTTGATGGGAAGAGAAAGGGCCTGGAGATCCACCAAAATCAGAACTAGGTCTCTCTGGTGTTCTGCTTCGACTACTGCTCCCGCAATCTTGATCGCGGCGACTGGAGATCCTCCTCTCGTCTGTTTCCTCAGTCTCAGAAGCTTCAAGTTCGCTAGAGTCCCCAACGTTGGAGCCTCTGCTGCGACTAGATGCCACACGTTTCTCTGGCTGTTCCATGTTCCCCCCACGAGAAAGCTTACCTTCTGTGGGTATATTGTTGGATTCACTGCTACTGCTACCACCTACACCGGTAGTCTTAGACTTGCAGTTACCACCGTTGTGATTTTCTGTACTATTTGTGTCTATGCGACTCTTTGGTAATTTTACGGAATCACTTTTTTCACTGGGTTCTGTTTTCACCACAACGTCTCTTTCGGAGTGGGTTTCTTCATCATCTTCATCAGCACCGGGCTCTCCTGAAGCAGCACCGTTTGGGCTCATTTCATCATCATGAGCATCTGTTGAAGGCTCAGTTTTTATGTGAACGTCACCATCTTCTGCAGAGTCATTGGGGCGATCTGATTCTTCGGTTGTGACCGTTGAATCTTTTACTCGTTGAGAATTTTCCCGTCCTTCTCCCTCGGCCCAAGGTTCATCCACTGCGATATTAAAAGTTAAATATTTATAATATTAGATTCAAGATTGAAAGTTTAAAAAATACATATATTACAATATTTGACGGTAACTTGACTTTGACTGCTTCATTTTACCAGATTTACAATTTCATAAACTACACATATAATAAATTTACTCTTATCGTTTCACTTTCATTCTCTTGCAAAAGTCATAATCTATGACCCATGAATGACCTTGCCTGTGAACACAACTTTGTCTAGATGATAAGTAAGCATAAAATAATCCCAGTGTAATAACTATTATATCATGTACTTCCTTATTTATGTTTATACATGACCACATCGCTGCTTGTCGCTCAGTCCAACTTTACCGATCGAACTGCTCAGCATGAAAAGAAATTGTTGTTGTAATTACGTGCTAATTCATTTTCGTTTCTACAATTAGCCCGTATAAGTACTAACATTATAAAAACCAAACTTTAACCCTGATAGATAAAAAGTTTCAGATAGGAAAATTCAAAGTTCATGATGGTAATTAAATTGGGAAAGACTTCTTTTGGCAGAAAAAAAAATCAAAGACACAATGTAAACGGGGTCCAGTCCGGCATGATACTCAAATTTACTTGCTTAAACAAAAATTAGTATTTTTTCAGCTCGTGGAAAAATACTATTATCAGATTTGCAACACAACATTGCTATTTTATATTCATCTACCTATGCACATAATATTGCATGGTCGTTGGACTATAGTCTCTTATTTTATATTCTTAAAGGTGGGTTGTGCGCATGAAAAACTAACGAGTTAATAAATACTCATTAACGGCTTCGCAGTAATTATAGGGTAAAAGATAACAAGTTTCCCAGAGGCTAACCGGTAGCCGTTTTCTTTTTCTTGCTTTTCTAATTGCCCTTTGCATATTTCCGCTGCCCAAATAAAAGAAGAAGAAACAAAGATTGTGAGTTTTTGTATCACTACTATACTACCAGCAAAGTGTACTTTTTCGATAAAATCTTAATGTGCAACAATGGAGATACTGAATGAAACAAAAATGCATTTTTTTCTCTCTCTTCTTCTTAACTAAAGGGAATCAGTTCAGGCAGATTCAAGAGATATAATAATTATTATTACTTTCTGCATTCATACCTGTAATCCAAGAGGTACTAAAAAGCAAGTCCATTCAATATATTTACAATTATTATCACAGGTTATGCATGCATAAGCAGAACTACTAGTTTCTGCCTTTCTCTATCACATTTCCCGTTTTTCATCAATTGCAAATAACCTGACGGGACGATGTGTGCTTGGTATAATGATGATCAATAACTAACAATTTATGATGTGGTTCAGACGTGAAGAGTTGTTATTATTTGTGTACATGTGAAGTACTATTATTACTACAACTCTTGTTAAATGCTAATAAAGCAGCAATAGCTATCAATGTTGGTGTCTTTACTTTACATATATACTGCCCTTCCTCAACCAGACACGTTCTATTCGTCCCTCCCTTCAAATAAATTAAACAAGTAGAAACAAAAGTAATGGCACATAAAGTAATAGTAATAACAGCAATCACAAATTCAAATAAACTGGTTTGAAGTTTTTAACCGAACCGTGACAGTGAAAAATATTATTTATACATCAGCTTTTGGTTCTGCTGCATAATGAAATGCCATAATATTATTCTTTTCCGGGCCGAAAATTAATGAAAAACTATTCTACAGTGTCTTGTGTGCACACTTTGACATGTATGGGGCATTCCAGTGCACACCAAAACTGACTAAATGATCAATTAATCTAGACAGTTAGAACTGCATTCCAGCCAAATCGACATGTACGGACACTAATCAGTGTAAAGTGTTGAACTTGAAAGTTTTCATTCATGAAATATTCGCTTCGATTGAATCGCATAAAATCACTGAAGAAATATTAGCTTCAAAGACTTGTGTGATTTTTTTTTCGTTCCGTCCCTTGTTTCAACTGTCAATAGTTTATGTTTCCTATAATCATACGTTGATCTTTCTTTTGGCATTCCTCTACTCTAGTGTACACCTTTGTCACCAATCTTGTCCCATTGTTAAATAAACCCATCCCAATTCATGTTCAAATCTCAAGTTATCTCAACACCTTTTGGTAAAGGTGATGATGGGGCATGTCTGTAGAATACTCAATGAGCGAGCCTGAAGAGGAAATTAGGATTTTAGATGGTCATCTCAATGAAAAGCAGAGTAAGTTCTTGTGGAAACATTTGCCTTTTATTGAGCTAACCTGCTGCTGAAATGACAGGCTGTGGACACTAATGGTGCCAGGTTAAACGAACGAAACAGTGATATTGATGCTGACTAGATTTCAATCCTGCTTCGTATCCTAGACCATGCTCACATTGCTCACCGTAAAAAAATTGTATGAATGAAGACTTGAGGAAAAATGAGACAGTGAATCTAAACAATGACGCGATCTCGGCAAGATCAATTGTTGACAGGAATAGACAATGGCTAGGAGGGATCCAATACAGTATGATCATGAATGGAATACCAATTAGGCAGTTCTCTTTTCTACACATACTACCACCACCACCACCAGCACCGTCATTAACCATTCTGTGAGCAGTGTGTAGTAGGGAACTGAATAGAAAATCTTGTAAATATTAATGATCGTAAATCGTGATGCAAAACACGGTTTCTTCAGACCGTGGAAAAAAAACATTTCATTTTAGTAATAAAGATGAAAATGGCTAAAAGAGGTGGTTGTATAACTTTTAAAAACCCATTGATGCACTACCACCAGCCTTTATTTACTTAAAACATAAACTTAATTAAACTTATCTGACTTGAGTCAAATTGAATTAGTTAATTTATGACTGCGTCTAAATTAAAAGACGCTTTTTAGGTTAAGACTAAATAATCTGTGGAGAGTTTTTACATTTTGTGTTATTGAAAAAGGTAGCACCTATTTAAAATATCATAATGCTCACTAATCAATTCAAAAAGGATTACGTTTTCAGAGCTGATGATGTGCAAAGACATGTTGAGTTGGGCTTAAGTAAATTAATCTCTATTCATGGAACTGTCATAAATTTGAAGCTTTTCATGAGTATTTGAACAATTCTTAACACAAGTCGTGCTATTATTAACATTGAGGGAGAAGGCCATATTATGAACACCAATTTAATCATAGATGATTTTTTTGCGGCAACCGTTCAATTGACGAAGAATAAGCAATTTTTTTCTTACAAAAACATGTTCTACTGATACTTTTTATTTATGTAATTTTCTCCCAAGTTCGCACATTTGTAATTGACAATTTTCCTTGTGTCGTTCGAATATAAACAAAATTATTGCTGCTGAAAGAAGATACAATATTATTGTCGCCTCTTACATTCAAAACATATTATAATTACATTCAGTCTTAAACAAAACATAAAAAATCGACGAGTATCAAGTTGTAATATTGTGGTTCAAATTTTCACTTTGACAAAAAGTCAAGCATGACATGATAAATATTTTAGTAAATGCTGGCCATGAATTGCCATTAGAATATAAAATTACATACATATGTGGAAGCTAAAAATCATCACGAAAGTTTATCCAAACTTTGCTCCTCACATAATATGATTTTTTTACATTAATCCAAAATGGGGATCGGGAAGACAAAAAAAATATTTCTTTTTTTTCAAAACATTTGCTCGCGTCACGAACGAAAAGTCACATTTTTATCCATTTATTTTTTTCGACCCACAAAACTGTTTTAATCAGGTTGCTTGAATGGGGAAAAGATATGAATAATTTGGGAACAGTAAGAAGGGAGAAGTGGGTTTTAATTATGAAAAAACCAAATTAAATTACCAATGTTAACATATCGGTATAATATGGATACGTATTAAAGGAGATATTATAGAATTTACATGTGTCTACCTATATGCCTACGCATATCCTTGTTTTACAAAAAGTGAAATAATAAAGGATTCAGAAATAGCGTTTGAGCCTCCCTAGAGGGTGCTGCAGGGAAGTTGAAATATTTTTTGGTCAAATCCACCCACAACAACCGACATCGTAATGATTGATATTTTTCTCTTCACGCCAAGCAATACAAAACAAAAACACTTTCCCTTAAGCTGAGAAAACTCCTGCTGTTGTTGGAAATTTAAAGTGTGGTATTACTAAAAGCACATAATAAAAAAAATGTGATGATAGCCCACAGTGTACTAACTTCACCACTTTAAAGGAATGTCAAATATTTAAATTTACTTTTGTTTACTCATTCCATCTCCCAGCTAGCTCACTACGGAAAACTACACGATTCTGATCCTCATCATGTCACGGTTGACGTGATGAGGGCACAACCAAAACTTTTAAAACTGCGTATGTAAATGCATTAAATATATATAGCTTACACAACAACAGCTTTTCATTTCATTTGGAAAAGTATATTCTCTGCCAATAATAATAATGCATTCAATTCAACTCATGTCACAACAACATTATGATAAGCACATAAGGAAAGCCATTTTTTAACTGTTAAGTATTTTCTCCCAGAAAAAAATGCATTTAATTGGCTTAAGTGAAAATAGCAGGAATTATAAAAGGAATGCTCAATAAAACGAGCTTAAACTATTATCATACCATTTTATTGACAGACGTAAAACAAAAAGAAGAGTCATATCTACATCATCACTTTGATTTCATACTCATTCAATGCCCATCTTAATTGTTTCTAACTAAAGTACAAGTTGGTTTAAGACTGCTCATGCAGCATGTTTTCCACACGTAAAAAAACATTTTGTCCACAAGTGGTCCGTAATCATAAAAATAATGACAGGTAAGACGTGATAAAAAAAGAAGGAACGAAAAATCTGTCATGAGGGAGGAAGGAGTGGTTCATCCATCTACTACGTAATTGATCGAGAAAATTCTTAAACCCATTTTCATTTCCATTCGCTTCACTTTACAAGACAGCATCATTCCAACCTGATACCTTGTTTGAATCCGACTATAATAATAATCAGAATGAAATAAAATAGTTCACTTTATCCAAGGTGTAATTTTCAGGTACGTAAAGCATAATATACATACATATTGATGTTTTTTTACGTTTGGTATGCAATATCTCATCAAAATATCACACACACTGGTATTGACTTTTTTGTGTTGGGGATAATCATATTTCTCATCAACATCATCGTCAGCACCAAACACAATAATAATAATAATCAAAGGAACTAAGCAGGCAAAAAAAATACATACTCGCCAACAGACAAGACAACGGCACAACAATAATCCAACATGCATTTGATCTATATCAGTCATCATGTTCGTAAAAAATGCATTCATTGGTGGTACATGCATGAAACACTCCTGCACGCATTATATCAACTTGATAGTCTTTCTGGAAGCTTGAATAGTAATAATAATATGCAAACGAAAAGGATTGCAAACTAATCCAAATTTGAATCTCATAATAACAATAATAATATGATCTCATCACCACGTTATTGTGTTTTGATCTTGGCATCATCATCGTGATGCACCAGATATTATGAATGTGTGCATGTTTCATATCAGCCATGTAGGTTTATCAAGAAATCTCCGTTATTTCTCCCTGCGCCAGGCCTCTCTGGTGCAAAGAGATAGAAATTAAATAGATTTGAGACTCTTTTCCTTCCTTCTTCTGGTTACTGATATTATAGTAGCAGAGCAGACAGGCATGCATAGTAGTATGGTGTAGTGTAGTATGTTTTAAGCACAGAGAAAGGACGAGAGAGAGAGAAAGAGAGATTGGAGATTGCATGATGCATTTATTCATGCTTTATATACATTAAAATAAATTCTCTAGCTATTGGGCAGTCTAATGAAGTGAATGGACAGCTGAATTAAGGAACAATGGGCTCGCTTCACAGGGCGACACGATATCATAGCAGAGGATCTGCATGAACAGAAGCTTTAGCCCATCAGGACTTGTGAATGATTTTATCTCATGAGCCTCAAAATGTCTAAGCAATAATAATATAAATTTGTTATAAAAGCTCCCTCTGCTACCACCACACCACACAAACATCATCGGCAGAGAACACTACGGAAAGTTTGACATTCACATAATTTGTGTGGTAGATATTCATAACATTATTCCATATTTTCCCTACCTACTACATATAGGTCTCGTGTAGAGATTTTCTATCTTTTAGTTCACATGCAAATCGGTCACCACCACCGCACAGTGCATATCATCATGAAATCCAAGTCATCCAACAACAAAAAAAGTTAAACAATGGAAATTGTTATTCATTGTGAATCTAATAGATTACATTTTACATGCTGCTCAGTTAAATCAACCGTAATCTAGTTTAAAACTTAAAACTAAGATGATAAACTCTCTAAAACTGCTAATAAATAAATAAAGGTTTGTTTTAGTGCTTGAAACAAAGTAGAAATTGCATGGCCAATACCAGCAGCTCTAAAAATTTATACTCTGAAGACGCATGCAACAAAGTTAACGACGATGGCGTACGCTGCAATGGCAATGAGACATGTATACGGCTCATTAATGGTACATTTATGGCCCAGTAAAACAAATGCGTCTATTGCCTGCTTTAAATCTCATTATCAGCACCTATTATCCATTTTCTATTTTGGCGTATCGTACTTGAAACTTTTCTCAACTTGCGATATGCAACATTGCTGTTGTTATTATTACCATATTATTTCTAGCTTTTCAGCGAAAACGATATAATGATATACGCAATAAGAAATGTAAAAATGTAAAAAGCAAATAGCTACTTTCTTGTCGTCATCGTCGTCGTCGATCTCCCATGCATTCGTAAGAAAAACAACAGGGCTTTCATGCATGAACAAGCAATTCCATCCAAGACAAATCTAAAATGGTTCTTGTCTCGTTTATTTATTTCGTGTTATTTACGTTTCGATAAGAACTTCAAAAGGTTTTTCCTCTTCTTTTTCTTTCTTTCCTTCCACGACAAGAGCGAGATAAATTTTCCTGATAAACTTTGCTACTACGGTCTTTATGGACAAGCAATCTGATAAGAACAAAAATTGTATACAGGTATAAAATTGTAAAACTCAATAGGTATAAACATGCAGAAAATATGGGGAGCCAGAAGAGAGGAGAGAGGGAAGGAGAGCTTGAGCTTCTGAAAGAATTATGGTGAAACAAGTGGTGGTGGTGGTAGTGGTAGTAGTAGCAGGAGCACAATACTAGTTTACCTTTTTTTGGTCCTTACTACACTTTTTAGCAATGGTGTGGTTGACGCAGTCACTACACACCAAATACTTTAGCGCAATATAGTTATCATATTTTCTTACTTTTTAGAATAGCAATAAGAGTTTTCTCTTATTATACACATAGTATAAGTACAAGCTTTGCCAAGCTACCGTGTAATATGCCGTCAGTCAACTGAGTCAACTCACCGAAATATCTGAACTACTTTGAATCTTTTAGAGTCAAAAGTACATAATTATTATTGAGGAGACGGCATTTATTTGCACTTTTGACTGATTATTATAAACTAGTGTGATATATAGCGTAGCAAGGTATGCAATTTGGTTTGTTTTTGTCCACAAAATACAGATTACTTTTTAGTTTTACACACATTAACTTACAATTCGTTTGTTCTCTGCCACAAACAACAACAAAGAAGGATAGAGCGAAAACGAAAAAAAACTCGCTTTTGCCAAAATGGGTGTTTAATGGCATAAAGGCCTGTATTCAAAACAGGTTGAACAGTCATTTCTTATCACTTTTTAGATCAAAACTGCAGATTTCATTCTGCTTATTCTCATGCGCTCACTTACTTACTGCTGGTATTATTATTATTATTCTCTCTTCTTGTCGTCCCGACTTCATTTCATGTCGCTTGAAAGAAAACAGCAAAGTGTAACATTTTATGGAATTGCTTATAGCTTACCGATAATATTAAAAAAACTATTGTGTATCGCTCTAATAGCATTTATTCTGTAGATAATGCTATTGATTGCCTACATAATATTCTGCTTAAATACATAATACAAAAGACTGAAAGGAAGAAGAAGAAGAAGACGAACAAGAGGAGGACGACGGGAAAAGGGAGAAAGAACCGATGATGGAAAAATAATGGCAATTTCAGCTTGCTGGCTCGTATATTTACAATAGAAAACATGCACCATGGCTGTGTGTTATATATAAAGTAGTTCAGAGGATACTATTTACTAAAGTCCTGGTTTTTTTTTCTTGAGG
>JAHZMZ010002243.1:0-12697 GCA_027743805.1 Lepidocyrtoides sp. E14 | reverse complement strand
AGTGTGAGCGAGTTCAAGTTCAAACTATCGGAATATTCGGAATGGCAAAATCATATGATTCGCTTGGGAATGTGTTAAGAGTCTCCGGGAGTCGTTGAGAGCCACAAATTCTGGCACACGGTACAAACACAAGAAGCCAGCCGGCAAGTTAGCGAATCTACGTTCACTTCACCTTCGCTTCGTCCGTCACGTCAGTTGCTGTTGAGGAGTGGGAGTGTGAGGTTCAAACTTTGAGTGGTTAATTTACTGGAATTTGTTTATGGTAGCTTTTCTACGATAGACGCCATTAACCAGTGACGCTATGAGCATTTAGGATTGGTTTTGGATAAACCTTACTGACGTTTTGTGTTCCACTGGTTTATTAGATGGGTAAGTGTTCATGGAATTTGAATTTTCAGTGCTAATTCTGTGTGTGACGTTGGCTGTAAAAAATGGCACCAAGTGTCATTAGATTAGATAGATAAGTAATAAGGTATGATGAGATAAGCAATAGATCATTGATAGCAGAATAGAATGCACAATGCACTTCATATCTACATCCCACAAATTCTGAGTTTTTTTATCCTTCAATAATTTTTTTTTTCATTTCCATTAACTATTCTAGTCAAAATCAGGCTTAATTTAGTTGGGAAGCTTAGTATACATTCCCTGTTATCCATTTGTCAGCGCAGCTCAAGTTCATTATCCATACGAGCGTGGAAACCGTTGGCCGCCGCCTGTGCCTGTAACTCTCAACCTTTAGTAAAAAATCTATCGGAAAAGTTGTGCCGTTTCCATTTTTGTTTTGGGGTGAGTAGAAATGCAAAATTAAAATTTCTTTTGCAGTTTGGACAATGATTAGTGTAATTGTGCGTTTTCTCTTTTTGATGCAGAACCGTAACTACTACAGTACAATGCCGGCTCCAGTTGCAAAAAATGGAGCTGCCACCGCCCGAAGACTACCACAAAATGTGATTCCTGCAAATTATGACCTAACTGTAGAACCAGATTGGACCAATCATTCTTTTGTCGCCACTGCTCTGATCGACATTATCGTGAAGGAACCTACTGACGTAGTCGTTCTGAATGTCAGTAAATTGGAAATAAAGAGCCCCATAACGTACACACCAGAAGATGGAGCCCCTCAAGAAACAGAAACGTTTTCGCTGGATGTGGAACAGGAAACTTTAAGAATCAACTTTCCTTCAGGTTTAAAACCAGGATCGGGTCATTTAAAAATTTCGTACTCTGGTGTAGTGGCTGACAATCTGAGAGGTTTTTTCCGCTCAAAGTATCAAGGACCAGGAGGGGAGGAGCGCTTCAACTATTTGACCAAATTTGAGCCTACTTACGCACGGTAATTATAAGGAACAATAATTTATTATATCAATTAATTAAAAATTGAAGTTTTTTAAATACCCAGGCTTGGATGAATTTTTTATTTCAGATGCTGTTATCCGTCCTGGGACGAGTAAGGAGAAGGATACGTTTATACTGGTAGTAAATTATAACTAGCGACCTAATGATTTCTTTAATTAATTATGTATTTTTAGGCCAAACATAAAGGCAACCTATGATATAACTCTGATCGTTCCCAAACATTTAACGGCTCTGTCAAACATGCCTGTGAAGGAGGATACTCCCCACCCAGAAAACGTGGACAAGAAAATTGTCAAGTTTGAGCAGAGTGTCAAAAATGGATGGAATACAAGTGCACGGATGTAATTTACCCCGAGTTTAAAATCTGGAACTTGTTCATGAATGTGTTCCGTGAAGCCCTGGATTTGGACGCTTCTTCTTTTAGCCATCCAATCCAAGTATGTGTTGAAGATCCCGGACAAATCGGATCCATTTTTGATACCATCTCGTACAACAAAGGAGCCTCCGTCATTCGAATGCTAAATAACTTTTTGGGAGATGAGACGTTCCGTGAAGGTCTGAAACGCTATTTGACTCAAAACGTGTATGGGAATGCCGAGACCAAGGATTTGTGTTCAGCATTGAGTGAGAAAAGTGGACAGGAAATAGATGCAGTAATGTCCTCATTCACTGAGCAAATGGGATTTCCAATCCTCACTGTTACTAGCATTGAGCAAGAGAGCGAATCAAAGAAAAAGATAACCCTGTCTTACGAGAAGTTTTGGGCGGACGCAAAATCAAAAGAGAGCAATAGTACAAATTACAAGTGGACTATTCCTGTAACCGTAAGAAAGCAAAGTGATGTGAGCGGCATTGCTTTGAAAAGTCTGGTGGATAAGGCTCCCGGTGAAGAATTTACATTACTGGTGGATGCAAAGGAAGGGGAATGGGTCAAGCTAAATGCAGATCAAATTGGGTTCTATCGGGTTGTTTACCCATCGTCCGTCATAGAGGATTTTATTCCAGCCATTAAAAACAAGGAAATGTCATCTTTAGATCGCCTCGGGATTTTGGATGATTTATTTGCACACGCCAAAGCTGGAAATGCATGTTCAGCGGATGTGCTGAAATTGCTGCTAGCTTATAAAAATGAAGATGACGCTGCAGTCTGGGTTGGCGTTCTTGATATCATTTCCACAATGCACACGCTTCTGCGAGGAACTGCCCTTTATGAGAATTTCAAAATTTTCTCGCAAACTTTACTCGGCCCTATAGCGTCAAAGCTTGGGTGGACTGTTAAGGAAAATGAAGGTAAGCCAGTAAGGCCCGCAGTTGTGTTATTTGAGAAGGTTGCTTGATTGCTTGTGTTAATTTTGTTAATTAGAACAACAAGATTCAATACTTCGGGCCTTACTCCTTCGAACATTGATTGATCTGGAAAATCCTAGCACAATTGAAGAAGGTCGCAATCTTTTTGCCAAACATGTCAGAGGAGACATATCGCTTTCTTCTGACATTCGTGGTGCAGCTTACCGATCTGTGGCTCAATCTGATGGAGAGTCTGGTTACGAAGCGCTTATGAAGGTTTACCGTAGCGCAGATTTGAAAGAAGAGAAATTACGAATCATTTCGGCTATGGGCGCAACAAAAGACAAAAATGTTATTGAAAAGTATCTGGAATTTGGTCGGTCAGACGAGGTGGTGAAGCAGGACATTGTCTACATTCTGCACTCATTGAGCGAAATGGGGAATCAGGATGTGTGTTGGAACTACTTTCAAAACCATTGGGAATTCTTCCGTGAAAGCTTTCCAACGGTATTAAACCAAAAATATAAAACTATTGTTGTGACGCAATTTATAATAACGAGAATTAAATTCTTTACAGGGTCACTTTCTCATTCGTATGATCATTGAGGATGTAACGGCCGGTTTCAAAAGTGAGGAAAAGGCATTGGAAATTGAAAAGTTTTTCAAGGACCACGAACTCAAAGGTGTTCAGAGAACTGTTGAACAATCCCTAGAAAGCATTCGTAATGCCAAGTCCTGGTTAGAACGTGATGCCTCTGGTCTTCAGGAGTTCCTTGGCGCATATACCGCCTGAGTTTAATATTCAATGATGTGCTAAATGTTGTTTTTGCTAATCAATTGTAACGGTATTTTTCATATAATTATCTGTAAATAATAAAATAATGTTGTTATTTTATGGCTGATGATACTTCAATGAACTGTCTGTAAATCGTCAAACTGGAAAAATTGATTTGTTAAGATTTTGTATCCTTTATTTTGGTGTAACGTGGCCAGGTATTTTTTTTAATGAGCAGGCTAACTAGAAACGCTACATAATGAGTTTATTAAGCATACAAATCTAATTTTAAATAGAAGCGATTTATAAAGTAATCATTTACAATAATAAATGGCAGACCGGTATATAGCTACTAATATATCTTTTTTAGTGATTGACAATAATCATAATTAATTTTAGAGATAACTTAAATAGGCAGGTTCAATAACTATGAAAATGGTTGAGATGATGAGAGTGATGAAAAGTCTGCTTTTCCTAGGACCTAGATTAGCTATGTATCCAAAGTACAAATGTGTGTAAGGTAATTAACTAACGACTGATTAGAGTGAGGGTAATCTACGTAGTAGGTTATTTTTTATCAAAAAAAAAAAGAATTAAAGTAGACTCAGCAGCAGATCAACAACAAAAACGAAATGTTTTAACTCAAACAAGTGATGATGTTCACTGAAAATGGTATTTCTTCGTCCCTTTATTTCTACCACCACGCTTTTTTCTACGTGCGCGGATTTAAATCTATCTCAACGTCAAGATGAGTAGAACTTGGTGTCGTTTTCCCATCATTTGCCTTTTGCGCAATGTCCCTGACTATTTCTTGAAATGTGTCGTCTGTCTGAGAACTCTCTCCAGTTCTCATTTCTTCGTCCATTTGAGCCAATCTAAGAAGTGTGACAATATCAGCGTGTTCTGAAGCAACGGCTACATCCAATGGAGATTTTTTATCAGCGTCTTTTGCATGATAGTCAGCACGATTTCGGAGAAATAGACAAACTTGTCCAGTGTGACCTATCAAGAAAATAAAAGAATATACCAAACCGCAAACAAGTTCAGTTCGTGGAGAGGAAACCACAAAAAAATTAAATTTTCATTTTACCCTTTTCCGTTGCAAGCCACAATGGGGATCGCTTCATCGAGTCGGTTGCATTCACTCTTGCTCCGTTTAACAACAGAAACTCGCATGCAGTCACAGACCCCTAGAATATTAAATTTGCCATAAAACTCATACTTTTTAGCTAATTCATTTATTTTAATATTGTTTTTTTTACCCCTAGAACGGCCTGAAGCAAACACGTGGAACCGCCTTCATTATAATTGATCCAGTTTCTATCCGCACCCAATGCTATGGCTTCACACATGACACCCAAATTGGCAACTCTTGATGCCTTGTAGAGCAGCATGTTGGCATCCAAAGTTTCCATTGATTCCTCTACGGTTCAATTATATTAAATTATCACGAAAGTTTAAAAAAAGGATAATGGGTTATTGCATATCATTTTGCTAACCAATTTCTCTCAAATCCGGTTCATCCGCAGACTCATCCTCGTAGCCTGCCAATTCACTAGGAACTATATCGGTATGACTTGGGGGCAAATCCGAGCCAAAAACGAGCACCCCTTCCTGATCACTAGCACTACTAGTTTCCTTTGATTGCAATGATTGAAAAGACTCTGTTTCTGAGTTTGTATCGTCGTTAACTCCCCCACTTTTGTTCAACTCGACAGATATCGTAGTTGAGTTAGCTGAATCGTTATCCCTTGTTTCGGAAGATGATGAAGGCGACGATGTCGCATTTAATCCACTACTGCTGCCACCACCACCATCTGCGGTAGTTTTCCCATTTGTTCGAGCAGTTTCATATTTTCTCTGCCTGGACTGTCTTCTATGCGGCTTTCGAACACTCCACTTTCGAACATGCTTTGTGTTTCCAGACGCATCAGTACTGAGCTTTGGTCGAGCGACGAATGCTTTGTCAATGTACTTGGCACGAATCCACGTTTCCCTTACGTCTCTATAAAACAAATAATTCAAAATAAAGCCATTTACAGGAAAATACTTGAAATATTTAATTATTAGCTTAATTAAAATTAATATTGCACCTTGAGCAATCAGGGGTTGCCTTTTCAATGCCAAGACCATCCATCACATCCACTTTAGCCAGATAAATGCTGTTAATAACGTTATTCCCTAGTTCACCCATCACCTTGAGCAAACTAGTTTCCCATGCGTCCAAATTCAGTGACTTTACTTTACTGTGATGCACCCCTAAACTTCGGTGAATTCCTGAACATTCTATACAAAGCGTGATGCCTAGATTTACACTAGCCCATTCGGGATTTGGTGAGCCGCAGTCACAACAGTTTGTATTGCCTCTAACCTTCAAGATACTTTCCAAAACTCTGTGAATAAATGAAGCCATACACAATCAGCATTTTTTTTAAACTGCACTTTTTACGATCTAAATCCATGCATCTAAATTTTGACTTGCTATATTTAACAGCATACTTTGCCTTCTCCGATGTCACTCTAAGTAGGTCTGATGTTTTTGAGTCACTATGTTTAGGTGGGGAATAATTTTCGTCTTTTCTGTTTGTAGACAGTGTCGAGTTATGAATGGCACTACTGATGGCTGCCTGAAGTGCGGCTACCCAGGCGTGAAATATTTCATCACTGTCTGCTTGCAAAATGTGCGTTCTATGAATAACAATAGGAATGAAAACCAGTTAACTAATTTTGTCTACTGTGCACTGTTCCATTTGAAATAACCTACTTTACACAACATGCTTGCTTACTTATTGGGAGAAATCAACTCAAAACAAAATCGGCGATCACACTCTGCCATCGGTCGTACCATACAGATTCTCAAATCATCCTCCATTATCGTTGGAGTTTCCTCCAGTCTTTTCCTATAGCATAACTGTCCCTTATCCAGCAACTCGAACCATCTTCTTTTCCATGACTTGAAAGTTTTTGCTGAGCCACGTTTAAAAAGATAACCTTGCATAACCACTCCAGTGGTTGCATTTGGTCCCTGATTTGTGATAAAGTTTGGCGTGTTGTGAATCCATACTTGCTTATCATTCAGCATGGACTCACTTTCCCTACCGACTAAGCAGCGCATTTCATTCAGCTAGAAAAAAACACCAAACAAATAAAAAAATGCACAATTAACTTACAAACTGTAACATAAAAAATAAGCAAATACTTGATTAGTGCCTACACCAACCTCTTTGCTCAAAGTTTTTAGAAAGGGATCCGTATCCTTGAAAAAATCATAGCCTTGATGAAAATATGTTTTGTGTGCTTGTAGCACAGATAAAATCTGCAACAAAGAGTAACAATCAATTAATCACAATTTTCATTAAATAATTATTTTTGTCTGATTTATAACAACACATTGACAAGATGCACTATCTGTAGTTACATTATCTAATATCTCAAATCGTTTCCGCTGCTGCAGTATAGTAATACTGTACACCATTTCCACCGCTGCAGACCGATAATTGATTCTTGCAGCTGATAATGCATTTAACGCCTCCTCGGCCTCTGCATTTTTTCCTTTAGGGATTGCCGAGTTTCTCTGCAAAGAGTTCTCATACTCTTGCTGCAGCTTTTCTAAATAAGACCTCATTTCCTTGCAAGTTCGCACTTCCCTACGAAATTACAATATTCAAAACAACAACAACAACATTATTATTACTTCAGTATTATTCAAGTGAACAAATATAAAAAAATGTAACCAACCACATCACACAATATCACCACCACCAAAATATATGCCACACACAAAGGACAGGATTAAAAAAAATCCACATCCTATTTTTCAAACACCCACCACACAACGAGGACATTTAATTTGATTATTATTAAAAGCACATGAGCTTTCCTGAGCAAAGTAGAAGAAGAGAAGAAAAAAAACAAAACTGCATGCATCATAGAATAGCCCACATATTTCACATGCGCATGCGGCCCATCATCCATTAAAATCGCATTATTATTAGCTCGCTGCATTGCATGCAGAAGAGCTTATTATTATTATTAGTAGACAATAGCATTTTCAGCATAGCTAATTAAGCTTGTGTAAAAGAGGAATCACATAAAAAACATGAGTAATGTACACCCACATGTGTATATACATAAGCGAGATGGTCTAAAAAAAGTATAGATAAATGAAAATAAATAACTTTCTAATAATAATACCGGTTTAAGTCTACTACTAATTAATGAGTTTACACGTAGCTTGTTAAAATTTAAAAAGGAAAATAACTACATTGCGTACTTAAATAGACTGAAATAAAAGGACAATTAGTTTTAAAAGTGTCTACTGATGCTGATAATTATCGCAATGCCCCTTTTAAAAAAAATAATTTAGAATACTTGCGTCTCTACACAGTCAAAAGTCTAAAAGAAGAAGTCTACTAAAAAGTTTTAAAATGCTACTACTTATTTCTGCAGCGTCATCATCATCACAAAAACAAGGAAGAAGAAAATAATGATAATAATAATAATAATGTTGAAATTTAATTATTGGCTTAGGTATTTGTACACATGCGGGTATCCACTTGCACTTGAGCGTGTAGCAGTAGAAGATCTAGAAGAAGTAGTAGTAGTAGAAGTAGTAGAAGAGCTTGATGTTCTTGAAAACATTTCTATCTCTAACTTTTTTAAGAATTCGGAGAGATTCCGACATATGGCACGGTTGATCTGGTCCAGCAAGGTGGACTGAAACTTGGTCAACTCTTGCATGGCACTGGAGCACTTGTTAAAGGCAGAGTAGATGGGAGGGTCATGGCGGAAGTGGACACTGGTCTCGAACAAGGCATTGAAAAACGTACTAGAATGGACACAATATAAATATTTTTTAATGACAAAGACTCACGACCACTCGACCGCTGGTACATATTCATCGTTAAATTATATATACATTAGTGTACTTACTGCTGCGTATTCAAAAATGCCTTGCCAGCTTCAATCATGTGATTGCTTGTTTTCAGTAGCTTCTCCAATTTCCCGTCCAAATTATCCACACGTTGGATTTCCTCTTCGAGGCGACTACGAAACCTGGGAGTGTCTCGAACACACTCCCCAAAGTCGATTACAGGCTTCATCTTATCACTAATTATCTTAGGAATCAATTTGCAAAGTCTACTGTACCAATCCTAACTATGTTGTGTTGTGACACAATTCGGATTGAAGTTTTAACAAAAATCACCAAAACTGCGTTGCTTTTGTTTTAATTTTACTACAAAAAAAACTAAAATTTAATTATGACGATAGGAACAAAGCGATTGCATTTTGATTTTTTTTGCCCGTCACACTTTAAACCATGCTGTACTTATTAGAAAAATCAATAATCAAGGCAGCACCACCACCAGCACCTTAAAAAGACAAACTTTCTGCTTCTTATCAGCCTTCATCGTTTTCATTAGATCAGTCTTTTTTATTTAACCATGCTGTACTTAATAGAAAAATCAATAATCAAGGCAGCACCACCACCAGCACCTTAAAAAGACAAACTTTCTGCTTCTTATCAGCCTTCATCGTTTTCATTAGATCAGTCTTTTTTATTACACTTGCGGGCACTTTTGACACTTTAGTATATTTTGAGCATGAAGTTGCAATTTTGTGGGACCTGCAAATCAGACAAACACACCAGTAAAACTTGTTTGTTAATTTCCAGCATCAGCCATTTCTATTTTAACTAATAATAGCTTTTAATACAAGTGCAAGTAGGTATTACTATTACCACCACTGGGCTTACTACAATTTTAAAACTGTTTGCTTTCACAAGCAATATTTTAACTATTCGCTTATCATGGAATGATGTTGACTGAATTGAATAGTGGAATGTACTCATCATAAAGCTTAAACTGACAAAAACAAGTATATTATGTGTATGTCTTTGGTCTTCAAATAAAACTATTCATGTTAAATTTATATCATCAAAACATTTTCCCACATAAACCCAAGTTTGCTGTACACAAACAAACACGGACAATAATTAATTAAGCCTAAACCTTATTACTACCAATGCTGCTGAGCAAGTGAGCATTCAGTTCACTTCACATTCAGGATTATCAAGATAACGATGACGCTTCTTGTGCGTGTATGGTTGGTGTCTAAACTCTAAACTAAAAGAGTGACTCATCCTTTCCTTGAACATCATCTCGCTCCATTAAAAATATTATACAGGACATAATTGAATGAATGCATCTTCTTGTGTCTTTTCCCTCTTATGTATTTAATTTAATTTAATTATGTTTATGTTTGACTTGACATGAACAGTTTATGATAAAGAAAGAAGCATTGACCTTGTCCAATCTAAAACTACTTCACAGAATAAACAAACACAGTATTATCTAAATCTAACCAGCCGCCCTGAATATATTTTCAAAAAGATAACCCTCACAATCAGCTAGTTGAATAATTGAGAAAAGGGATTAATACTATTTTTTATTATTAGTAAAAATACTGATTATAAGTTAATTACTGCTAGGAAAAATTGCTCATTTTACAGACCTTATTAGCAGACTATTTTCTTTTGGAAAGAGTGTAACTTTTTAATCTAAATTTATCCTCTTATTTCTCTTCAGCCTGCCTCTGTTTTGTGCAAGCAATTAGTTTAAAAAATGCCAATTTTTGTTGATTTAATAGAAAAATCAGCTTATTTTTTAACACACTTTTTTACACACTAGTCGTGTGTAGGTAAATATAGAGTGGTGGTGGTGGTCTCTCTGGTCTGCTGGTTTGGCAAAGAAAGAATCTTCAACCTCAGTTCTCCTCTCCTCAGCCATTGCGCTGCGCTATTTGCTGTTTTGTAAAGCACCATATGCCCGTATCATAAATGGAAAAATGCTGCAGTAGTTGTGTGTGGAGATTGATGATAATGATGATGATCTTCATCATCATCGTGAGGATATCTGATTATGATGAGAAATTTCAGTCCAAGTTTTTTTGTTGGAATATATTATGCTGCAAAATGGTCATCATCATCTTCACGGAAATGATGCTGCTGTTTGCATGGAGGAGATTGAGATG
This sequence comes from Lepidocyrtoides sp. E14, assembly GCA_027743805.1. Classification (NCBI taxonomy): domain Eukaryota; kingdom Metazoa; phylum Arthropoda; class Collembola; order Entomobryomorpha; family Entomobryidae; genus Lepidocyrtoides; species Lepidocyrtoides sp. E14. The sequence goes on along the minus strand of JAHZMZ010002243.1, from coordinate 2,244 downwards.
AGATGAGGAATGAAAACTACAGTCACAGTGATGGTTCTGGTGCCTACCTTCATTTGAATTGGGTGAAGAGGAGACCGAGGAGAGAGGATTAAAAACGTGACCAGTGATAAATTCATCACAAATTGGAATCAAAGATGATTAAAAAGCTTTATTTTTACATCTACAGATAAATAAATAAAATAAATGTTTAAAAATATTTAATAATTAAAATTATTGACTTTTGGTTTGTCTCAAAATCTTTTTTTCTTTATGGCAAGTGAAAAAAGTCGTCCGCCTCATTGCAAAGGTCCAGGGGAAGACAGGCTAGGTAGGCTTTTGAAAAGCCAAAACCATCAGGACACTTGCCGACGCCAAGTGTTTCAAAAAATTTGCAGTAGTTAACGTGTTGACCACATCGTTCGTTAGGATTTTCTGGAAGTGTGAGGTACGCCCAGAACTCTCTTTGTCCAAATGTTTCACAACGTACTTCTGGCATGTGCCAGGTTGCTGACCACCACGGACAACCCTTTTCTGGGGCTGATGGACGGTAAACACAAAGATCTACAAAGGGGTTGTAAATGCCACGACCAAGACATTCCCAAATGTACACGGAGGCGTCGCTGGAACACATTATGTACTGGTTGCAGTTAAAAGGATTTTGGTAGTTGCCCGGAAGATTGTTGGCACAGAGTTGAGTGAGCAAGGGCTCTACAGAAGACACAATCAGAGAAATGATTCAAATCCTAATTAAATGATAATTACGATAGTTTAAGTAGTGAAATTACAGGTTAATTTTAACTTACTATCTCTAATCAGTTGAGGATTCCAGGTTATCGCAGATTCTGGAACAGCTGCATCGTTGTAAAGGGATCTTGGTAGAACAGGATTTTTTAACGATTTCCAAACATCATTAATTTGCTGACGGTGTTCGGTTAAATTAAACCATGCTTCTGCAGCTGGTAATGACGCACTAATGTAGGCGCACAATAACGCTATTTTTCTGATGTCAGTCATTTTTATTCTCGTAAAATGTATAATATCTATTTGTCCACATTCAATTTAAGATTTGGGGCAATGAGAAACGTTTAATGTACAAAGCAGTTAAAACAAAAATTTGACAAGTTAAAGTTTGTTTAATTCAATGAACAAGGGAGGGGAAGATGGAGGTTGTTTTAGGTCCATGTAAACTGCTTAGTCATCAAAATCTACTAACGGCTATAAAAAATTCTCCTATAATTGTTATTTAAATTGAAGAGTCTTTCTTGTTTGGTCATTTGCTTTCGGAAAAAAATAAACACTTGAAGTGCTGAAAATTTGCATTCATATAAAAAAAGTACAAATATACAGCCAACAGTTGTCGATTATTGAATTAAACAGACTATATTTTACGGGCTTTTAGTGATTTTCATGCAAATAAGAAGTGTACCTGAGTTCTTTCTCTCAGCAGAGAACTCTGACTGCAGACTGCATCTTTTCCAAGGTGGAAGGTGGCAAAGATTTTACATTAAAAATATTTCAAGCTCAATTTAAGATTCTATTTAGATACTACTTTTAAAATGCAGATTTGCTTTTACACGCATATTATCGGAAGGTAGGCATATGTACTTACCTATGGCAGGCACTGGTTGGTCCTATTAGAAGGTTGAATAATGTTTCTTGGTGAGCAACATAGCATAGAAAGGTGGAAAATTTTGAATGGACTTAGAATGAAATGATACTGTACACAAAAAGAGCAATTAAGAAATAAAATTTGATACTGAGCTGCTAAAAAACAATTTTTCATTCAATCAGTTACCTCTGCTAATTTAGTGATCATTATGCCATTTTATACAGACTGATATTTTCTTTTCTTCTCGTTAATGCTTGGTTGCCAGTAAAATCGACAAAAAAACATTTAAAAATTATAAAGTTTTATTGCATTTCCGTTTGTGTTCGCCTTCCAGATTTTATTTTTAAATTAATGTAAATGGTCACAAATTCCATTATTCCATATTTTTAAGTTAACTAACCTAAAAACTATTATTTTAAGAGTTACTTTTTAAATATTTGTACAAAATAAATTGAAGTACAATTAATTTTATCAATAAAATTAAAATATAGAGAGATTTTTTAATCACAGACGATGATGGGCAATGCCTACTTTCACAAGCAGCATAGCAATAGCAGCCTAATCCTTTTTTGAATGTAAAATGCAAATAATTTTCCTGATAATTTTTAAAACAGTCAGCCTTAAATTTGTCAAGTATATGGCTAAAAGAAGTAAAT